>JAJEJO010023070.1:0-12029 GCA_020662805.1 Glaucomys volans | reverse complement strand
GCCAATGGCTAGCTGCATGGGCTTGGGGAAGTTATTTAATTTCTCCCTGCCTCAGTCTCCTCCTCTGTAAAGGAGAAGAACAGATCCTCCCGGCACCAGCAGATGACACCCACACTGCTGTTTTGAAAATGTCCCCCATTCTTCAATTTGAACCAATGAAAAAAATCATGTAAGACACAAAGAGCCAGTCACACTGAAGATGAGCAAGGGTAAGATGCCTGAAGACAGAAGCAAGAGTCCAGTGTGACACTACCTAGGCTCAGCACAAATGTCAGCCTTGGGAGATGTCCTTCCTCACTTCCTCCCCAGCATGACCCCAGTCACGTTCTCATGAAACTTCTTTCCTGGTGCTTACCACTACCCGAAATCCTTTCCCTTACTTATTATTTGGAGCAAATCTACCAATGGACTGCCTGCCCTGGCATCCTGGCAAGTCACTGGTCTTCAGCAGGTTATCCTCTTTCTTGGTTCAGTTTACCCCTCTGTAATGTGGGGCTGACAGTGACCCAATAATGTGGGGATTTGGTGAAGACAGTGTCCTATGTTTATAAAACTTGGAACCACTGCTGCCTCTGTTGGTGACTCTTCCGTCCATGTCCAGTGGTGCTTCAGACCTGGGAGCCCAGATCTGTTGCTGTGTGTGCTGGGTGCCTACAACAGTACCTGGCTGTGCAGTGACTGCTCAGGAAACTCACATCACACCAGCAACCCTGCGGACGGAACTCCCTAGGTCTGGGCATTTTTGTCAAAGATCCCAGTGAAGGTAACTGCAGTTTCCATCCTAGAATCTCCATGTCCTGGCCAGGCCGACCATGGCCCTCCCCTTGCCCTGCCACCCATTCCCAGGCCGCACTTTGAACACCTTCCCCCAGGAACCTCACACTCACCTCAGAAGAGGAGCACCCCAAAGCTCCACATGATGCTGAGGTTCTGTCCTTCAAGGAGGGAACCGTTTCTTTAAAACCCTTCTTGGTGAGGAAAGGACAGGACAGGCCCAGTGTTGCTCAATGCTGCCACTCTGACAGCATCACGGCTGCTTTGCTGAGTTGCTATCAGCAAAGGTGACAGTTTGGCAAGCCCCGATTTTTCCTTTAACTGAGCGAGCCTGCCCTTCCCCCTGACTCCTCCTCCATTTTTCTCTTTCTCCCTACCCCATTTCCTTTCCTTCCCTTTCTCTTTCTTTCTCCCACCAATCTCTCCCATCCGTCACCACCTCCTGTCATTGCACCCAATAAATAAGACTCCACCTCCTACCCCCTAGGAGGCTCCCTTCCCAGCCTTCCCAACAAAGCTGTCACCAGAATCATCACACTCAGAGCCCTGTTCTAGGCACATTGCAACCGAATTCAATTTTAACATCGTGCCAACCTTGTAATGTAGGGATTCCCCTTCCCACACACAAGAGAACTGAGGATGCAGAAGAGATGTACATTTCCAAGGCCACTGAGACCCAAGATTTGAATGCAGGACCCCCGGTCTTCAGCATCCAGAGCTTTGGCCATTCTTTCTTCCACCTGCTCCCCCACCTTTGGTCACCATTTAACAACAGCCCCACACAATTCCCACTCCCCAGCCCAACACATGAACTATCTTATAAATGCAGGGCTCATTGTATATTGTCAGGGACCCCCAAATGCAGACCTTGAGAAAGGGGTTCCAGTGAAAGTAGCTTAGCAGAGAGGAGACCCCCAAAAACACAAGCTGGAGAGCGGGGAGTGAGACAAAGAGGGAAGAGAAAAGAGTGGCCGTGTTATCAGACATGTCATGGGCCAGTGGGGCTTCAGGAGGCAGCACAGACCACGGTCCCCTCACACGACCCAAATGAGCAGGGTGGTTGGGGGATGGCTTGGTGATAGAGCACCTGCTTGGGAGCCAAGAGCCCTGGGTTTGACCGCTAGCACTTCAAGGAAATGAGAGAGAAAGAAGGAGAGGGAAGCAAATAGGAGCCAGGAGGCTGGACATTGTCTGCTGTTGACACCAAGGTCCACTCCCGGCAGGCAGCAGCTTCAGACACCTGGCCCAGGTGCAGCGATCCTGGAGTGCAGTGACTGTGGGATGTCCCATGAGAGGGGACTGACCTGTCAAGGTCCTGGGTGTAGGTTGACATCTACTGAAAGCTGCAGAAGAGGTGCAAAGACCATGGCTGAGCTCTTGGGAAGAAAATCCCTGCTGGTCTTTGCGTTCTTCCTCTCACTCTGTGCATGGCAGTTATCACAAAGCCATCCCTGTCTGGTCAGACTGCAGCAAGAGCCAGGGCTAAAATACAGATAACTCCATCAAGGAGCAGGATAAACCACTGCCATGTGGTTTACAGAGGATCTGCAGGATGAAATCAACACTGAATCCAGATTGCAGGGGATTCGCATCCATTTCATCCCTTACTTCACGTCCTCATCTGTGAAATGTGCCTTGAGCAGCAGGAGCTGCCTGCTGGGGCTGATGTGAACCTCAGAGGAGCCACTCTGATGCTCTGATTGATCATGGCTGGGCACACAGGAAATGCTTCCCATCTGGCTATACTGAGAGCTGGACTCAGATTGGAAATAAGTCACGGCTCTGTAAGGTATTCCCAGGGTGACGTTGAGAGGTGACTCCCCTCTCAGAGCCTCAGTGCCTTCTGAAGAGTAGGGATAATGGTCAGCCTTGTCCCAGAGGTTCAGAGTGCAGGACACACAGTGAAGTGCTGAAGTCATGGCCTGGCAGGCTGCTGCATAGAACATGCTCAATAAACAGTGTGTTGCTGGTCTGTGGGCATGCATGGTGCTCACAGTCCTGACACCCAGGGCTTGGGACAGGCAGGTTTGTTCTCTACATTGTATGGTACAGAGCCAGAGCTGGGGAATCCAGCCTGACCCAGGCCGGGATCAAGGGCACAACCTCCCAAAGGAATTGATGTCTAACCTGAAGCCTGGGGAACAAGCAGAAGTCAATCAAGCTTAGCAGGAGAGATGGTGCAGGGAGAAATGCATGTGCGCAAAAGCTGGTGAAGTGCAAGGGATGCTGCCATCTGAGAAGGGGATCTTGCTTTTACGCCCACAGCTCCAGGAGTCTTTCCCTTCCACAACCCTCCCATCTGAGACCACAGATGTTAATTAAAGAGATCCTAGATGCAGGGCAATGGGGTGTAAAGACAAACAGACACACATAGGGAGAATAAGCTGGGTCCAGGTGGGTAGCCAAGCCCTGGTGAGGCTTGACTGACTCAGAGACTAGCTCAGCCTAGGGTTCATCATTCAAAAGTTCATTGTGAGAAAGTTTCAGCAAAGCAGGCAATCTGAAGGATGCAGAACTGGTAGACATTAGGGCCATCTTATTTTGCTCAGAATTCACTAGCCCAGGGAGAAGAGACTGAACTCACAGCCATAACTGATAGGGCTGTGTGCCCTCCCAAGCAGCCGCTCCTGGCCCGCTTTACCAAGGAAACTGGGGCATCTTGACCTGCAACTTCACACAAGGAGCTCCCAGCAGGAATAGGCCATGATTTAGATCACCACTCCCACACTTCTGCTTCCTCTAGGCAGACCTCCTGCTCTGGCTTGGTCCTCAGCCCTGGCCCAGCTGGACTTTTCCCTTCCTTTAGCTAAGATGAGAGATCTTTTTGTTATTATTTCTTTTTTAATTGCTAGATAATAAATTATATATATTTATGGTGAATGACCTGATGTTTTTAAATGCATATGTTTCAGAGTAGCTAAGCTGAACTAAGCAACATGTCCACTGACTCACTCACATAGCATGTTGCGGGGTGAGGATCCTTCTCAGCTTCCCGCTTAGCAGTCTTCAAGTGCACAGTGCATTGCTATCAGGTGCAGCCACGCTGTTGAATGATAGACCCTGGAGCTCATCCCTCTTGTCTAGCAACTTCTGCAAGCTTCCACCAACATCTCCCTGACGTCTCTTCTGCCCCTGCAACCGTGGGTCTTTTTATGATGCTTCTGATAGTCAGAGGCTGAGCAAGGGGGAAGGTCCCAGATGTCCACATCAACGAATTGCCCCAGATGAGCTTCAGCTCAGAAGTCACAGATGCAGCTGTTCCTCCCACATCTCCTCCCTTGCCATTACCAAGCCCTCTCTCTCCTCCCTTAGTCCTTGTGGGGTGATGCTACCAGCTTGGAGAGTCTGCCAGGCCCTGTGCTTCCTCCTGTAAGTTGGCTTAAATGTATTAAGGAATGTGGACCCCAAGGCAGATGGCTCAATCTGATGCTTTTAACGACATCACAAATTATTTGATACTTCTCCTTTTAAGCATTTGAACTGATTCTTCACTCAAGCTGGCTCACTTATTATGAACAGAAAAAGAGGATTTGACATTGTGTGGCTACTGAGCCTATGTCATAAACGGCCTGTGGCTTCCTCCTTGCTGGCTCTTTCCAGGAGCAAAAGCCAGTACCATGTTGTAAGAATGGTCAAGCAAGCTGTGGAGATACACTTGTGTCTTAGTCCATTTTCTGTTGCTACAATAAACTAGCTGAGACTGGGGCCTTTATAAAGAAAAGAGGTTCAGTTAGCCCACAGCTCTTAGGTCCAAGAGCCAGTACTTGTTGGAAGCCGCAAATGAACTGTGGGCATGTCTAAGCCATATCTAAGCAGAGGTGTGGGCCTCGGAGAAATTTTGTGGAATCTCCCAATCTGAGACTGCTTCATAGACTTGGCAAATGTCTGGTCAAAGAGAATTCTGTGATACCGTGTACGTTATTGGTTCTGACAGCAACTCCTTGTAGGTAGAGATAGATACCAGCACCCCAATTAGCCTTGAGGCACCCACTGCCTGGAGCTGGAAGAATGACTGTGTAAGTGAGAAGTGACCCATCAGGCCAACCTCCACACAGCCTCCTGCTTCCAATCTAACTTGAAGAACCCTCCTCACAGTAAATTCCTTTGGTGTGTATAAATAAAGCATTCATGGGCTTTTTCCCTTTGTTAGGATCAGACACATCAGGTCTTTTCCGCCCATAAAGCCGCCACTTCAGAAAAATATTTTCCATGTCTTTTGCTTTATTTCTTGATATTACTTTTATTTCCAGCCGGTCCACTCCTCTGAGGGTTCCTTATTCCCTCCCCACACAGGCCACAGCTGGGAAGCACTGGTGTCTGTTCAGTACGGGCCTCATGTTGGACACCATCACAGTGGTGGGAGTGTGTGACAAAGAGCTCAGATAACAGTGCAGGGTGCAAGAGACTAGAGGGTCCAGGCTTGCTCTTTCTATAAAAAGTATAATTCTCATGAGGATTAACTCATTCTTGGAAGTCCTATATTAATCCCTCCTCAGGTGCAGCTCCCAAGATATAATATTCTTCTGATACAGGAGAGGGCCCAATGTCCTGCAGGACGTACTTCTTACCCTCCTGTCCCTGACAGCTGTGTCCAGCTTGTCCCCAGGGGCTTGGGGACACTTTGCTTTGGTGGCAGCAGCTTTTGGTCTGTCCCAGGTGGCTCTGTCCCACAAGCTTTCTCCATGGCTCCAGCACTCTGCAGCCACTCCAGCTCTCCCCAGTCCAGTCCATGAGGGGCACCTCCCCTGCCCACCAGAGCTAGGACAGGCAGGCAAGATCCAGCCTACAGGTGGTGGGAGACATGCCATGCTCGTGCCCAGCCCTCCCAGCAACGAGAGCAAGCACCTTCTCAGTCACACTGGGTCCACCTGGGACTTCACTCTGTGCTGCTCCACAGGCTGCAGCATAAGCCCCAACAAATCCTTGTTCAGAGTTTCATCACCTATTCAGGACTTGCACCTCCAGGAGGCATGCACAGTTGGCTGTCCTGAGATCTAGTGAAGCCAAGTCCACCAACCCTGAAAAGAGCCAGCAGAGCTGGGAACAGTGGGGGCAGCTGCAGTGGTATGGTGGGGATCCACAGAGAACTACAGGGCTTGAAGCATCCACTCTGGGAGAGTTCCAGACAGCTGGGGGTCACTGGCGTTCAAGGCTCAGGGCTGCTGTCACTAAGGGAACTGCAATTTGCCTATTCATTTCTGTCCTGATTAAGGGAAAAAAATCTCAGCTGATTGATGAAATTTCCCCCTCACTAGAGACCAAGCCTCCAACACGTGCATCTTGGAGGACACACTCAAACCACATCCGTGTGAGGAGGAACTGAGGCGTCCACCCAACAGCCTTGCAGGCCTGTGGCCTTGGGTCAGCTCCTCTGGCCCCAGCTGAGCTTTCCAGGATGCAGCCCTGATGGGCAGCTTGAACACAATGTCATGAGAGCCCCTGAGTCAGAACATCTCAACCAAACCATCCCCAGACCCCTGAACCTCCATAAATATAAGAAAATGAGCTTGCTGTTTTAGATGCTAAGTTTTGGAGAAATTTGTTACACAGCAGCCACCAGCTGAGATACCTACTGATGAACTTTCCTTATAAAATAAGGATAAAAATGTGTCTTCTTCACAATGTGTGAGGCTTGATGCAGAGCAGGTGTTAACCCCTGCTTGGTGCAGATTGGATGCTCCATTGTGGTGTCATTATTGTCATGTGTATTAGTATCAGAATCATTGTGCTAAGGGGTCACTGCTCTTCATGGAAGAAATCCTGGCAAAAATTGAATTGCAGAAGTCAGCAAAGTTCATACCACACAGGACCTTATAACGCAACTTAAGACTTTAAATTTTATTTTCAGGACAATAGAAAGTGGCTCGCTCAATCAGGGAGGTGCAGGCTCAGGCTGGTATCTTACAACTCTGTTGTCAGGAAACCAGACATGGGACAGGATGGGGTCATGGCTGGGGAGATAGGAAAGAAGCGGGTATGTAGGAGGTGGAAACAACAGAATTGGGAGGGTTGCCTGGATATGGGGGCAGGGAGTCTGAGACAGTGGAGGAGTTGTAATGGCAACATATGAGTGACAAGTTCTTTGCATGTTTTCCAGCATTTGGTGGTGTCACTCTTTTTATTTTACTAATTCTGGTGGCTACATAGTTTCATCTCAATATATCTTTAACTTGCTCTTCCCACATGGCTAAGGATATCAAACTCAATTGCATGTGTTCCCTTGCCTCCTATATAACCTTTCAGTGAAATGTCTTTTCATGTCTTTGCCATTTTCAAATTGAATTTTTAACTGCATCGTGAGAACTCTTTATATATTCCAGATGCTAATCTCTGTTAGTTACATGGGATGCAAATATTTCCCAGACTGCAACTTGTGTTTCATCCACTTAACTGTATCTTTGAAAAATGAAGTCTCTCCTACATTTTGACATCTGCTTCATCAATCTCTCATTTACGAAACACATTTTGGTGTCAAGCCCTAGGACACTTTGCACAGTTCTACATACTGAAGATCTTCTCTTAGTTATTTTCCCCCTAAAATTTTCCTTTCTGTTTTGCATGTACACTGGTTGCTCATTTTGAGGGTTTGATTTTTGGTTTTGTTTTTTGTATAAAACGTGAGCATTAAGTCAAGGCTTTGTGATGCTTGGTCTACTATGGATTTGCAGTTGCCCCAGAACCCTTTGTTGGAAGGGTTCACTTTCAGTCCTATCCCGGAACAACCCCGGGGTTCCGACCTAGGAACTTGGAAAGCAAGGTTTTTACATGACAGGCACATGTAGTTAGACCTGGAGAAGTGACAAGTTTAGAGGAGAAAACAAAGCTAGAATTTCAGGCATGGGGAATGAGAACCCTCTGCAGCACTCACCTGAGATCAGGGCAAGCCACCTGCTTCCCATAGCACTGGGGCTCCAGGAGCAGCAACTGAGAGCCTCCATGGATGAGGCAGGAGCTCCTGCGATGAGAAATCCCAAGAGAAACAGCCCTGAGGGTCAGAGTTGCCCAGCCAGGCAGCCAGCGCCCACCATGGTCCCTCAACTCCTCACTCTCTCTGGGCCCATCATTCTGCTTCTAGAAACTGTATCAGGGAGTAAATGCTGTAAGGCTGAGCTCGCAGCATGGGTTACAGGAGACAAGTCTCCTACCCACGAGTGATGGATGCAGTTGAGGGAATGTTCCACTAAATTTAAAACCCTGATCCAAAACTGCAGTTAGCACTTTTCATATTATAGAAAATTCCAGATTCATTTCTTTGTACATAGTTATCATTTATTTGCCACTTAATTTTTAACTGATGCCAGAAATGTAATCACAGAGCACATGTGATGTTTCAATATGTGCTGACATTGTAGCATGATTAAATCAGCACAAGGAACAGACCCACCCCTTCACCTACTTACTATTTTTGATGATGAGAATGTTGGAAACCCGCTGTTTTAGCAATGGTGGAAATACACCATGCATTATTAACTGTAGTCAGCAGGCTGTGTGTGGGATACCTCTCTAAAACTTACTCCCCCTGTGTAACTGAAACTCGTGAGACTTTGTGCCCTTTGACCCACATGCTGTTCCTGGCTCTGCCCCAACCCAGCTGTGGCAAGAACCACTCAGCTGTTCTCTGTGGGGTCGTCTCTCATCTTTATCAAAAACATGAAGAAGATAGAGAAGAGACCTAGATTTAAAGAGACTTGGAAACAAAATCCTATTTGTAGTATTTTAATAAACCCAAAACAAAAAAATAGATTTTCATGGTTATAAGTCTGGATGTATCATGACCATGATGGCTGTTTAGATAAATAAAAAAATAAAGGGTGGTGAGCATGGACAGAAAAAGGAAGTTGTAGACTGTTGGTAGGAACATAATCAGTATAACCCTAGGGAAAATAGTATGGTGGTTCCCCAAAGAAACTAAAAACAGATCTACCATGTGATCCAGCTCCACCACATCTGAGTCTGTATCCACAGGAAATGACAGCAGCACACCCAAAGGGCAGCAGGCTCCCATGCTGGCTGAATCTCTGTTCACAATAGCTAAGGCATGGAGTCCGTGGGTGAATGATTAAAGAAACATGAACCATATGCCCAATGCGATCTTATTCAACCCTATGGAGGAATGAAATCCTGTCATTTGCAGTAAAAGGGATGGAATGGGAGGATCTTGTGTTAAGGGAAATAAGCCAGGCACAGAAAGACAGTACCACATATGTTCTCTCCTATGCGGAAGCTAAAAAAGTGACCTGAACATGGGGTGGTCATGTGGGGTGCAAATGGAGAGAGCTAAGTAATGGAAGGCTGGATCCCATCAGTGTACACTGTCTGCATGTGTGGAAATATCACGCTTAACCCACTACCCACTACATGACTACCACATGCTAGTCATGAACAAGAGTCAGAAAAATAATGTCCATTTTCATAGGGTAATTCACCCCAACTTCCTCATCTCTCGACTCATGCAGATGCTCCAAAGAAGCTGGAAGCATGATTAAGTGATTATTTTTAAAGTGTCCTGCTGAAACGTTTGCAGTTGAAATAAAAAATAAAAGAATTTACCTAAAAAAAAATTGCATAGAATGTGTATTTTGGGAAGCAAGTGGGAATAAAAGAGAAACAAGATCAGCCAGGAGTGGATCATTGCTGGAGCTGGTGACAGGCCCATGGGGTTCACTGTGCCATTGTTGCTACATTTGTACATATTCAGAGAGTTCCAGAACAAGAAAGTGCGGGACAGGGGAGATGATCATGGAAATACACTGCTAAGTAAGAAGGTAAATAATTACCAAAAGGCAGTTTACATGCTAACATTTGCAAAAAATAAAGAGATAATATAGAAAGTGCCAGCATGCTATAAACAATTAGAAATAGGTATACACGTGTTAATAATATACTATGTAAGAGGAAAAATATCTCCCCCATGTTGCAAAATTGTTACCATCCCGCATTCAGTGAGATCTATGTGTGTGGTGCTCTGTGCAATGTTACACATTCATGTGCACAAACAAATCACTGAATGCATATGCATATTATGTTTCTGGGTTTGCATAAGATACTCCTGAAACAAACCTAAGAATTCACAAAAACAATTGCCATTGAGAAAGTGCTGTGGATCTAGGAGTCTCACCTTTCACCATTTGTTTTGCATCTTGAAACAAATGAAGGTCTTTCATATTCAAAAATTCATTTCTAAAGGATGGAAAACCAGAAATACTCTACCTCACTATCAATGAGCCTTTCAAGGACTTCAAAAGGCATTGTGTGGCATTTTATTCAGCCATAAAGGCAAATGAAATCATGCCATTTGCAGGAAAATGGATGGAACTTGAGCACAATGTGTTACATGAAATAAGCCAAATTCAGAAAGTCAAAGGCCCTATATTTCCTCTCAAATGTGGATGCTGGAGAGGGAAAAGGAAAAAAGAAGTTGTGGGGTGGAATGCAAATCTAAGTGAGGCCAGTAGAGTAAAGAGGAATGGAATCAGTGGCAGGGAGGTGCCGGGGAGTGACACTGACCAGGTTGTACTGTTATATTGAGTGCTGGCACAGAGATTTAACAACACACGCCACCATTATGTACAGCTATAGAGCACCAAGAACAAATGTGGGGAAGGATATCATTTTGAAAATTTAAAAGTGCCCTCATGAGATAATGTGAATGGATAGAATTTCTCGTGCATATTAGCAAAGATAAAGTGCTGTGCAAATCTGATGATCCACTCAAGTGGAAGCAGATAAAGCCGCCAATGGAGACCTAGAACAGTGGGTGGAAGGACACATCCTGTTGAGGTGCAATCAGGTAGTGAGGGTGGTTGAAAAAACCAGTGACCTTCCAACAGTGCTTTGTAAGAGGCTCTCAGGACCACACTGAGGGCACCTGAGGTCCAGCACAGGGCGCAGGGCAGGATACCAGCAGCACACTTAAAACATAGATTTTAACAGAAGGTGGCATGAGTGATTTCAAAAAATTTTTTTATTAACTATGATTCTAAATTTTGTGCATTGCCTTAGCAATAAGTAAATAGAAATAAATATTTGGGGGGACAGGAAATAAAATGACTTTAGAAATGGTTTCCCTCAGCTGCTCTGCCCTCCTCCTGCTCCTGTTCAGAGGGTACATTCTGCTTTGCTTCCCGGATTTGAGATCTTTCTTGGCCTGCCTGTTTATACAGCAGTTGTCTCCCAGAGCATCACACACTGGTGCTGGTCACAGGCAGATCAATGGCCTCATATGTCAGTGCACAGGAAATCCTGAGCCCCAGATCTGCAGCTGCAGCTGAGTGGTCCTGAAGTTGTGACTTTGCCTCTGTTATAGTTCAGATATGAGGAGTCCCCCAAAGGCTCATGTGTGAGACAATGCAAGCATTTTCAGAAATGAAATAATTAGATTATGAGAAGTATGATCTAATTAGTGTATTAATTAATTGATATGGACTAACTGGGCAGTAACTGTTGGCAGTTGGGGTTAGGGTTAAGGTTAGGGTGTCAATCCCTTCCATGTCATCGTAACCCACTCAGGAGGTGTCCTCCACCTGGATGAAGGTATCCACTCAACATTCAGCATGAGAATCTCTAACAAGAGCACATTTCAGGAAGAGAGTGACCACCAGTGATCAAGTGTGTAAGATTTCTATGGGGTGGGGGGCAGCAACCCACGCACCACTATGGACAGTGGAAATGGTGGCCCTTCCATGCTGGGTGTGTGCCCAAGGTACTGCAATCCCCAGGTGCCCAGATCCCTGGTGTGAAACGGTGTGGGGGATGCATGTGCCCGGGCACAGGTTCCCTCCCCACTAAGCCATCCCTAGTTCCTGCTAATGCCTGATGTGATCGAAATGCTGTCCAAATGGTTGCTGTGCTGCACTGTGTAGGCCTGTCAGGACCACTGTCGCAGGTGTGGCCCATCGTAAACCAAATGTTACATACACATGACTGTAGAAGTGTTATTAACAGAATTAATGTAGTTACTGTTTTTTGGAAACTTATGCCAAAAGACCCCATTTAGATGACCTTGCCATTACCTCCAAAAGCAAGGGTGGTCATTCAGGAGGCAGAATAGCAGAACCATGTCTTCCTTCCACGTAGCAGATCCACATTCTCTTTCCTGAATGTCCTCAGGCCACAAATATTACTAGCCCAATCAGTGACCTCCATCTGCTGCAGGCAGCAGAGCCACGAGGTAAGTCAGACAAGGATCCTGGGTGGAGACAAAATAAATGAACACTTCACTTCAACCCCTCATGCTGAGAATTGAAAAGAGAAGA
>JAJEJO010023059.1:0-15021 GCA_020662805.1 Glaucomys volans | reverse complement strand
GGGTCCAAAGGTAAAGTGGTGCCAGAGCAGTTCTCCTCATGACGTTGATGTTGAAGACAAAAAGATTGAAGCTTTTCTTTTTAAATTTATTTTATCATTTTGATTCTTTGTATACAAATAGTGTATAACTTTTCATTTTTCTAATTGTAAATAAAGTAGAGTGACACAGTTTGCGTTATGATATATGTAGTTAGGGTAATGATGTTGTCTCATTCCATTATCTTTCCTCCCCCATACTTTCTACCCACCCCTCATATCTCCCTATGTAATTCATCCACTGTTCCCTTACTCTCTCCCCCTCCCTGTTATGTATCATCATCCACTTCTCAGAGAAATCATGTGGCCCTTGGATTTTGGGGATTGACTTATCTCAGACTGTTATTCTCCAACTCCATCCATTTAAATGCAAATGCTATAATTATATTCATGTTTATGGCTGAATCATTTTCCACTCTTTATATATACCACAGTCTTATTTAACCATTAATCTACTGAAGGGCTTCTAGTTTTGTTCCACATCTAGCTACTGTGAATTGAGCTGCTACGAACACTGGTGTGGCTGCATCACTGTACAATGCCGATTTTATGTCCTTTGTGTACAGACCAATGTGTGGGATAGCATGGTCAAATGGCAGAACCATTCCAAGTGTTCTAAAGAATCTTCACACTTCTTTCCAGAATGGCTGCACCAATTTGCAACCCCACTATCAATGTATGAGTGTGCCATATTTCCCACATCCTCACCAACACCTACTGTTGCTTGCCTTGTTGGTCATAACCACTCTAATTGGTTTGAGGTGAAACCTTAGGGTAGGCTTAATTTGCATTTATCTTATTACTAGAGATGTTGAATATATTGCATATATCTGTTGATTACTTGTACATCTTCTTCTGTGTATTGTCTCCTCAGTTCCTTTGTTCATTTGGTTATTTGAATTTTTGGTGTTAAGTTTTTGAGTTCTTTATAAATTCTGGAGATTAGTGCTCTATCTGAAGTGCCTGAGGTGACAATTTTCTCCCACTCCTTAGTCTCTCTTCACATTGTTGATTTTTCCATCACTGGGGAAAACCTCCTTTATTTGAATCTATCCCATTTATTTATTCCTGCGTTATTACTTGTGGTTTGGGAGTTTTGTTAAGGAAGCCAGTTCCTAAGCCAATATGGTGAATATGTGGGCCTATAATTTCTTCTTTTCAGTGTAGAGTCTCTGGTCTAATATCTAGGTCCTTGATCCACTCTGAGTTGAAGTTTGTGCAGGGTGAGAGATAGAGGTTTAATATCTTTTGCTGCATATGGATTTCCAGTTGTCCCCACACCATTCGTTGAAGAGGCTTTGTTTCCTCCATTGTATATTTTTGGTACTTTTGTCTAGTATGAGATAATTGTATTTCTGTGTGCTTCCTCTGTGTCTGCTATTCTGTATCATTGGTCTCCCTGGCTATTTTAGTGTCAATACCATGCAATTTTTTTGTATTGCTCTGGAATATAGTTGAAGGTCTGGTATTGTTATACCTCCTGCTTCACTTTTGCTGCTAGGTATTGCTTTGACTATTCTGAGTTTCTTATTCTTCCAAATGAATTTCATGTTTCCTTTCTCTATTTCTGTAAGGTACATCATTGGGAATTTCTTTTGAATTGCATTGAATCTGTATAGTGCTTTTGTTATAATGGTCATTTTGACAATATTAATACTTCCTATCCAAGAACATGGGAGATCTTTACAGCTTTTAAGGTTTTCTTTGGATAGTGCATCATGACCATGTGGGTTTCATCCTAGGAGGCAAGGATACTTCAACATCTGGAAATTCGTGAATGTAATTCACCACATCAATAGAGTTAATGTTAAGGAACATATGATTATTTCCATAGATGAAGAAAGTATTTGACAAAATACAATACCCCTTCTTGCTCAAAACACTTGAAAAATTAGGAATACTATGAGCATACCTCAACATCATAAAGTCTATGTATGCCAAGCCCTTGGCCAACATCATTCTAAGTGTATGAAAACTGAAAGTGTTCCCTCTAAATACTGGACAAAGTCGGAGATGCCCTCTTTCACCACTTCTATTCAACATAATGCTCAAAACTCTAGCCAGAGCAATTACACAGACCAAAGAAATTAAAGGATATGAATAGAATAAGAAGAACTCAAACTATCACTGTTTGCAGATGACATGATTCTATATTTTCAGGATTTAAAAAATTCCACCAGAGAACTTTTAGAACTAACAAATGAATTCAGCCAAGTTGCAGGATATAATATCGACACTCGTCAATCTGATGCATTTCTTTTCATAAGTGGTGAATCCTCTGGGCTAGAAATTAGGGAAACTACACCATTCACAGTAGCCTCAAAAAATATGTGGGAATAAAACTAACAAAAGAGGTGAAAGTGTTTTACAATGAAAACCACAGGATACGAAAACAGAAATGGAAGGTTTTCAAATATGGAGAATGTTCACATGATTTTTCTTCAGAATGAATTCCTTTAAGAACGTGTTGTGGTTAAAGGGTAACAATATTTGCATCATAAATCTAATGTGATCTCTGATGCTGACTGAAATCAAGGTATAGGCTGAGGGCTTTCTCATATATGTGTGTTGTCTCATGCTTTCTATAATCAAAAATGCATACATATTGTTGGTGTGGATTCTCTGCAGTATACATCTGCTTTTGCTTTAATAGCCTTGACCTGTTAATAAATGATCTCTATGATGTCTTATGGAGGTGAAGCTGAGTGGCTTCTGTCCAGTGTGAGTTGCCTTGCATTTTGTAAGGATAGTGTATTGCTGAAGGCTTTCCCACACACATGATATTCACATGGTTACTCTCCTGTGCACGGTATCTCAGGAAGCCTTAGGTGATAAGATTTTTAGAAGGTGTTGCCACACAGATGGCATTCTTGTGGTTTCTAGACAGTGTCCAGCCCCTTGTGGTGTCTAAGCTCAGAACAGTAACTGAAGCTTTCCCACAAAATGATATTTATGCTGCTTTTTCCAGTTACTGTTCCATTGTGTTATCCACATGGAGGAAATACAGATGGCCTCTCTGCAGTGTGAGTCATTTTGCAGTGTCTAGTGCTCAAGCAATCCATAAAACCTGTCCCACAGATGTGACATTCTTGTGATTTAATCTATTTCTCCTGTCCATTCACATAGAATCAGCCACTTGGTCATTGTCCTCATTGTTGACAGACTCCATTCGGGCTGTGAGTTAACAAACCTTTAGCACATGTAGAGCTGTGTGTGATATTGCCTTGTTCATCATTCTATTTCAATAAATCTTATTAGGGATGTGATATTTTTGTTGTTAAAACATTGAAATTTCTCAATATTCTCCGTATAAAACTACTCATTAATTTGAAAACATTTAAATCATTCACTAACCATTTTTACATTCTAAACACACAAAAACTTTATTCTACTCCATGTGCATAGTATACTACACTCAAGTGGACATACATATTTCTTTTAAAACATCGTAATACCCAGGCTGTTGAAAAAAATTTGATAGCTTGTGTATGGTGAAAGCCCAAGTACATAAACAGTGCTTGTGAGTTGAACTATACTATAAAGATCGTATATATTGTTTATATGAACTGTTTTAAAATTTTCAGTTATTTGAACCAATGCACAAAGTTTGGCTGAGAAATTTCTCATTGTCAGATTAATTGCAGATGATCAGTTGTGCTCGGTTACTAATTTGCCTCCTGTGGAGAATGTCACCTCTCTCATCAGCATTTGCAAGCACAAAACTTACCACTGACCTGATGATGGGGGTGTCTTTCCTTCTGATGTGGTGATTGAATATCACTTAAAGTTCTTTATGTGTGCCATCCTTGCCTAAAATTCTGGTACATAGAACATGTTTCCAGAAAACTGGGAGAATATAAACGTGGACATGTGTCACTGCCATGAGTGCAAAGTAGCCAAATTGGTGTTTTGGTGGAGCACCGTGGCCTAATGAAGGGAAATTCTAAGTACCAGAAACACTATTACATGAAGTAAAGCTTATGAAAAGTTTCAGAATTTGAGTACAATAGTTAAAAAGGAATATTGATGTTTG
This sequence comes from Glaucomys volans, assembly GCA_020662805.1. Classification (NCBI taxonomy): domain Eukaryota; kingdom Metazoa; phylum Chordata; class Mammalia; order Rodentia; family Sciuridae; genus Glaucomys; species Glaucomys volans. The sequence continues at coordinate 10,952 of JAJEJO010023059.1, read as the reverse complement.
GCCGGTAAAAATCAGGGTATCTTCAAAGTTGAAAATAATACTCCAACATAAAATAAAATATTTTTGCACTAAACCAAAAACCATGGTAAAAAAACTCATTGACTGTGCTTGGTTATGGCAAGAAATATGGCAGCACTGGAGGGACTTTTGTTTCAGCATTCCCTCCTACATGGTAGATCAGTTCATTCATTCTGCAACATCTTTGGTTCAAATTTCCAAACATACTTCCTGGCCAGGCATCCATCTATATTGAGGAAACTCTGATTCTTAGCAGGTCTCTGGACTTGGGAGAGCCTCTTCTTCCTACCCACCACAGCCTTTCTTCCCACAGCAAATGGAAAATCACACATGATTCATTATCACAAATAAAATGTACTACCAATAAAAATACATGAGTTATAGAGGCATAGAACATGAAGTTTTTCTAAAGAATTAGTAATGATGATGTTTAAAATATATTCTTGAATGTAAACATTAATATGTTTTACTGAAATCCTCTTCTCCATTTTTTAAATTAGCTTTATAGACTCATCACAGGCAATTTGCCTCTTTGAAGCCAGGAACATAGTGAACTTACCCCCGAAATCTCACATAAGAAAAAGTTGAATAATACTTTAGGAGTGCTGAAATGGAAAGATAATGTCTTCATATCTTGAGATCATGTGGGATAGGCCATTAGGTCCTCATAATAAATGGGAGAGTGTTCCTTGAACCAGTTCCAAAGTAGTTTGAGAATTGGCTTAAGTGTTGGTATTAGTGGGTAAAGTCACTGTCCAGTTGATTGTGCTCTGATTCAATCTAGGATGAAGGGCAGGCAGTTAAGCAGCATAAGCCTAAGCCTCTGGTCCTGGCCTTCTTGAGGGTCAAACTTCCCTCACACAGGACTCATGACAGCTCCCATTCTCAGTTCCCTCTGGAGCCCCAGACACTCTCAATGACTCTCTGGTAGGTGTATCCTGTTCTTTTTCTCAAATATAAAGAGGCCTTGTTTGCTAGTGCTCACCATTCTTCCCAGTGACTCTGGAGCCTGAGCCTGGAGGACTGCACATCCCCAAAATATCTCAGCAGTTTAGCAAGGTCTTAAGCAATTTAGCAAGTCCCTGTCTCAAAATAAAACATTAAAAAAATGTTGGGAGTTCATCTTAGTGGGAAAGCATCTCTGGGTTTAAATGCTAGTGACAAAAATAAATAAATATAAAAATTAGAAAGAACAAGGAAGAATGGAAGGAAGGAGGATAGGATGGAAGGGAGGGTGAGGAGAAATGTAAGAATTAAAATAAATTGAAAGAAGTTCCTTCTCTCACATGGTTCACTTTCCTAATCAGACCTCTGCCAGAAGTACTTAATCCTATGATTGGATTTTCAACTTGGCTAAGGCCACTGTTGAAAGAATGGAGAAAGGATTCATGTTTTGGAAATTCTGAGTACCACATTTCCGCCAACATTGTGGTGAAAACAAGAAATGTCATTATGTCAAATTGTTTAAATGTCAGGGTCCAGACCATGGAGGGCTGGGTTCTCTCTCACTGCCTGCTGTTGCTTTCATGGTGAGTAGAGCCAGACAGAGGAGACAGAAGACATGACCTGTGCTAAATGGGCAAGAACTAGCACAATGAGCAACACACCAGACCACAGGTTGTCCAACAATTCCTGCAGACGTACTCAGTAGTGAAATCCATGCCTGCAATTCTTCTCCCAGGAATGTGGTTGTATGTGGATGACTTGTGGGTCTAGTGGAAAACTGCCTATTAATGAGGGAAAATGACAGGAAAACCACCCAACACAGCCATACCCACAGAATTTGGGATCCTTTCCTATATCTTGTTTATATCTCATTGCCATACCAATAGCACAGTCACCTGGAGTTGGATCTTGATTGGTAAATGACCCATTGGAGAGGGCTTCAGTACAAAATGTATGGGAATAAAAAGACACTATACCCTAGTCTGCATGAAAGCACACCACCTGCATTGGTACCACAACATCACAAGCATGCAACAATCTCCTATGTCTCAGCTCCTCACAAAAGCAGGCTCCATGGCGTGGTCCATCTCCCCAGTGTGCCTGCTCAAGGGTTAGTAATTCCTACACCAGGACATAAAATTCCTGCACAGACCTGCCTTTCTCAGATTCTGTAACTGCATAGGCAGCATGGAGTTCTGCACACCTTTCTACTTTAGTTAATTGGATGCCTGACATCCCTAGATCCCTGGATCCCTAGATCTTAGTACTCCTGAGAGAAGATTTGGTAGAAGACATCTTTAGTACCCCCTCTCTTCAGTTCCTTCTCATCCCTCCAGTGTCTGTACACTTCCTTCCTTTCCTCTGTGTACATGAGTCACTATCTTTTGCTTATATTAATGTATATGAAGGTGAACTCAAACACTACTTAGGATTGCCAGCACAGCACCTATGCATAGGACACTGTGAACAACAGGCGAGGTACCAGGAAACTTACATGAAGCTTAGTCAACAATATGTATGTATATATACTATTCAAAAGCATTCCTCGCTCAGAAATAAGTCTTGATGCATCTAAATTAATTCAGGCTCAGAAATTCAGTGATCTTTCAGGATGGAAATGGTGAATACTACAGAAAACACTGTAGAGTGGAGAATAAGAGCAGCTGGTGGGAGGGGCTGAGTGTGCTGTGCCTGTGCCCTAGATCAGTAAAACAGAATTGAAGGAAGCAGCCACAAATACCAGCCAGGTTAATGACTTAATTTGAGATGTCAATACCTGGATCTATCCTTGATGCTTATACACATGGTTTTCTTACTTCTATCCTGTTTCTCAAAGAGTTTTCCAGTATAAAAGGGCACCAGGAGGGATAAGGGGTTCAATGTTTCTCCTCCCTGGATTTCACTGGGGTCATCATCCTGGATTAAGAAGAATCTTCCCTAGTGCAGACACTGTCTCTAAGTATGGATAGGACTGTTAGTTAGATATGGGAGGAGGGGCAGCTCAGGTGCTGAATCGTCCCCAGAGAGCGACAGAGTCTTTGTGCATCCTAGGCAGATCTGTTTCTACAGATGACGCATGGCGATAGCATAGGATGTGCTGTGCTCTGTCCAACAATGGCAGTGATTCCCCAATTGCTGATTCATAGGATCACCTGAAGACTGGCAAAGTCTCAAGGCTCAGGAGGCAAAATGATGAGAAGAAATCTTTCATCTGGGATAATCAATTTCATGACTTTTTTATGGTACAAGGAAAATTACAGTGACACATACTTCACTGGAGAAATTGAATGATTTCAATTGCCACGTGGACAACATCTGAGACACACATGACTTTCCAAGTCAGGCAAACTGAGCACCAGTGCATAGACAATATATATTGCAGGAGACAAAAGGGTTTAAAAGGAATTGCACACCTAAGAACTCAAAAAGAGCCACAACAAATCAAGGAGATAATTTTATTAGGATTACAATGAATTTGAAGGACAAGTTTGCAAAGACCATGAATGAGCATGATCAGTAATGCCATGGAAAACATTCACAATGGTTTCCATTGACATACTATACAGATAAGCCCTCCATCCATGGCCAGGACATTGATTCAAAGAGACAGGTCCCAGTGATCAGCCAGGGTTGTCCTGAATTCAGTCAGGGCAACAGAGAATCATTGAGACTCCAACTTACTCTATCCTTCAATATACAAATGTGCATATCAATTAAACATTCCACTCCATGGAAAGTCTATGATATCCTTCACAGCCTATTTCAGAGGTCATATTGGAGACCCCATCCGAAGATTCCATGATTCAGAGAAAATGTCTGTGTCTGTCCCAGCCCTGTATGGAGTCCGAGTTAGGAGGGCCCACAACGAGGATATTCCTATGACCCACGTGTACATGCTTCCTGCACCTTTGTGTCCTCAGCCCCACAGTTCCCTCCAAGTCACTTGAGGCTAGAAGGTGAGTCTGCCCTGCCATGGAGTGCCTCAGTCCTTGTCACTGTCCTCACTGTCCTCAGAGGAGGAGGATACCTGAAGATCCTCATAGAGGCAACTCACAGGCACATTGGAGCTGCATCCCACAGACTTGTCAAGAAAGGAAGCACTTGCAGCAGGGGCATTGGGCTCTGTATGGGTGGAGAAAGAGGGAGCTGTAATGAACCTGGAGCTCCAACAATCATGGTGCAGTCTCCTGAGGACCATTCTGAGGGCCTCTTGTGGAACACAGCTGGCTGCTGGAGAACTAGACTTGGTGCAGGGTGGGGCAGGATTCAGGACAGGGCTTCTCCTTGGAGGGTGAAGATCCATCCCGGAAGCCTGGGGTGGTGTTTTCCTGGTCGCTTGGGGTGTCACTTGGATTGTGAGTCTGCTTCTATCTGGCAGAGATTGCAGAGACAAGCAAAGGTCAAAGCCTAGAGTGCCAGTGCTTCCCTGTGGAGTCAGGCTAGGGCTGAGTCTAAGTTTCTTTGGGGCATTCTGACTCCACTTGGCAGAATCCTGGGCATGTCTCTTGGCTGGGGCCCTGATGCTGGGTGTGGGCAACTGGCCTGCTCTCCGTGCTGTAGGCTGCATGCAGGACTGTTTGCTCACATCAGGGCACCTGGCAGTGCATTGGGTACTGAGCACCTGGCTCACACCATGCCTTTTAGAGGCAGGCTGGGCAACATTATGGGAGACACACTCGGGCTTTCCTTCTGCTCCCTTCACGTAGAGGGCAGTGTTGTGGCCAGATAGCATTAGTCTGGGCTGGCTGGTGCCAGGGATGGCTACTTCCTGTCCTTTCCTGGGCACAGGAATGGAGTAGAAATCAAGTGCATTTCTTTGGAAGGGTCCTGCTGTAGGGACAATGTGTCTCTCTTCAGTGTCCTTGACATGTGGCTGGCTCTCCGACCCATGGCCCAACAGAACTCTTCCAGGTTGCCTGCATGGGCAGTGACCTGCTGGTGTGCTGGAAGAAAAGACATACATTGTCATGCAAAGCATTCATTATGATTTGCTCTCTGGCAAGAAACAATGAACTCCACATAAAAAGGCGAGGTACTCCAGACACTGATATTCAACTGGAAGGTAATTCATCAGTCACCTGAACTAAACCTTGAGTGGTACCACTAGTAGAACTAGAATTAGTAGGACACCAAATACAATATCAAAGTGATATTTTTCTGGCATCTGGGAAAATACCCCATTCTTCACATTGGGCCTCCTGATTTGAGATGTAAAAGGTATTTCAAGTTTCCTTTAGTGTGATGTAGATGGCCAGTGCCCTTTGAGAAGAGTGTGAGGCTGAGGAGATTTCATTCTGAAGCTCAGAGTGTTGGCTGGCCCTCAGCATGAATACTCCTGCAGAGTACATTCTATCCTTGAAGACATTGGAATAAACTTGCTACATATGTCCTCCCATCCCAAATCAGGAGAAATAGGAAAGGACTTCCTCATAATACTGGAAAGGCCATAGCTCAAATGCAAAGCTTGGGTCTCTTCATCCTTAATGGGATTGAGAATGTCACTCAGCAGCAGGGACATGGAAGAGGAACCAATCCAGTTTACCCAAAGCAGAGAAAAGGGCATTCCACCATGGAGACACTCACCCTGAGATAGGCACTGGATTCTGTCCCTTTCTTCCAATTGGGCTGCTCCCTCCCCTGGGGTCTCCTAGGAAATTTCTGGACTAGAGCCTTCCTCTGTGGCTCTTCTTGCCTGTGGATCAAACCAAGTTATTTGCGTGGATCCAGAGCAGGAAGAACAGTTTCATGTTCTAGATCCCTTGGTGTTTGCTGTGATATGGTTTGACTGTTCGTAGGTCTTTTACAACCCTGATATCACACCCATGGCTGAATTCTAGGCAGACCTTCTCATTTCTCACTAAGTCAATTCACAAGGGCTCTGTGCATTTCTGACTGTCAAGGTCTTGTTTCTGAAGGGCCCTGTACCGCTTCCTTACTGAATGCACGGGAGATGCGTGAGCTCCAGGGTGTGGATTGGTGTTGTGATGTCCTTGCATCATTCTCTCCACTTATGCTTTCTTTGCAGAAGGCTGTGGTCATTGTGTGGAGAAGGAGGGACATCACCAGTTTGACATTAATGCTCAGGGCTTGGATACCACCTACCCCATCACTCACCTTTGTCCCTGGTCCTTCTGTCTCTCGGGCTGCTTAAAGCTTCCTGTGTCATGGGGATTCTCAGGCTTCCTTGGTGCCTGGTTCTCCCTCTCCTACTTTGGGCCCAAGGGTTCTGGGACCTGTGCCCCATCCCAGCACTACATGGGGCATCTTCTACTCCTTGCAGTGTGTCCAAACTTCCCACACTCCTTGCCTTTCAACACTGGGTGCAAGAAGACAAGTTCTCATGGGTCTGCACAACCACAACCAGCTCTACAATGTCGAGGTTAAGATAGATATTCAAGACTGAGTTAAGCTTTGTTCTAGATTAGAGACTCGGGCCTGTGCACTAGGAATTTGTAGGATGGCTAAGACTTCTGGCATTCTTTGGATAGCATCTGTTACATCAAAGCCTCATGAAGAAGATTTGAATGTCCCAAAGCTGGTGATGCTGAGGCAATTGTCAGGACAAGTAAAAGGACGTGGGTGTACAGATTCTGTACATGGAAGGAAGATATTTTGTCACAAGATAGGAAGGGACTAATTTATATGTGAGCATGTCCCAGGCCATGGTTTCGTGGGTTGTAACAGAATTGAGCTGTAGAGGCCAAATCTTTAATATCATACCCAAAATCTGACCCACGCTTCCCCCTCTCTCCCCGGTTACCCATACCTTCACTTACCCGGGGATCCTCCTCCTCTGCCTGGGGAATCTTGTGCCCCAAAGCTCCCCTATGCTGCTGTTTCTCATTCTGGGATTGAATGAGTCCAGGGGATGGTGCCTGTGAGGAATGACCTGCCCACCGCTGTATCTTCCTGGTGTCAGGTGCTTCTCCCTCAGAGGCTGAGATTTGGATTCCCTGAGTCATAGGGAGAAGAATACATTCATAAGCATTGAGAAATGGTATGCCCTTTGGACCTTTTTCACATTTTGGTGTTGAGCAAACCCAACAACCACAGAGGGAGATCTGTTTCCCGGAGTGTGATGCTCCCTTCTCACATGCGTCTTCCTCCTCAGGTACAGGTACCAGGCCCTAGAATCAGACCTTGCTATGGAGCTGACCTATCATAGATGGTTGAATAGTTTAGATTTGTAGTGAGTGACTGATTCTGGAGATCATGCTCCTTTCCTTCATAACACAGTGCATTAGAGGCAAGAACAACTGTGTTTTCCCACAAGGATGAAATAATCCTGGTCACAAGAAAGACTGAATGTCAGCCCTGTACACACATTCTTGAAAAATAGGAACAGAGCAGTTTCCCTTTCAAGATATTCATTGGTATAATTAATTTCACCGGACATGATTTTCATGAATGAATTGACACAGATCCTGTCTCAGCTGACTTTGAGGACTCAAAGGGGATGGTGTGGATTCTATTTGGTGCCTTCTATTAGTTCCCCAATTTTAAGTACATTTGAATAAATTAGGAATGCATATGTGTGTCCTATGTGTAAACAAATGAGATAATTTGGCTTTAAGTGTCCCTGGGTAATTTGAGGCCTGACATGGACATCCAACCCTTACAAAATTCTTAGAAGCATATCCTTCACCTTTTCTGATCACAATGGGATGAAACTGCAATCAGCAGCAAGGAAAACACTGGAAATTATCGACTATGTCAAAATGGAATGACTCTGCTTTGACAAGTTCTGAGACTCTGAAAAGTGAGAGGAATGAATTTGACAAATTGCTTCAAGGAGAAGAAAATCAAAAGGGAGGAAATCAAACTTGTGGGCTTACACCAAGAGCAGTGTGGAGCAGTCCCTTACTGAGCTGCCTACTTTGTAGAAAGAAATCAGGAGTCCCAAATTACTGATCTCCTTTGTTCACAGAGAAAGGAAGAACGTATGAAATAGAAAATCAGAGGCAGAAGGAGGTCATAAATGTCACAGCCCAAATGAGAGAAGAAAACAAAGGAGAGTGATTGATGAAACATTGACTATATTTTAGAAAAGATAATTAAATACCCGGGCACGTTGGCACTGGCATATAATCCCAGCACTTGGGAGGCTGAGGCAGGAGGATCATGAGTTCCAAGGCAACCTCAGCAACTTAGCAAGACCATAAGCATCTCAGTGAGACCCTGCCTCTAAATAAAATCCAAAATCGGGCTGGCGCTGTGGCTCTGTGTTTGAGTGCCCTTGGGTTCAATCCCCAGTACCAAAAATAGAAAAATAAAAATTGGAAAGGAGAAAATGATTGAAGGAGATTAGAAATCCCAAGGAAACAAACTGCAGACCAATCTCATGGCTGAAAATAGATGTGTAATTTCATAGGAAATATAACTGCTTTCAAAAACATATTTTGTAGATACTACAGTGATCACATTAAATTTTTACCTGAGAATGGAAGTTACATTTGACAAAATAAAATCAATAAATATATTTCTTCACACTATAGACAGCAGGTCAAAAATCCTAGGATTATCCCCTTACATGCTTCCAAAACAATAGCCAGAATCCAGCACCCACTTCTGTTGACAACGCCAAAAATTCTAGGGATAAAATGAACTGACCTCAGCAGCCCAAAGGCTCTATCACACAAACCTAAGGGCAACATCATCCAGAATGGGGATGAACCGAGAGCATTTTCTCTAAACACAGGAAGAGGACCGGCATTCCCACTTTGCACACTCCTCTGCAACATAAATCTTGAAACTGTAGGTAGGAAAATCAGGCCAAAGGTGTAAACAAAGCCCTCTGAGTAGAAACAAATGAGGGAGGAGAACCCAGATTGGCCATGTTTGCTGAGGACAGGATCCTGTAATGGGGAAGACCCACAAACTCCGCCAGAAGACCTATAAGGATCATTAACCAATTAGACAAAGCAGTGGAGACAAGACGAACATGCCCAAATCCATCAGGTTTTTATCCAAGGTGTATTTTCCCTTCCTCAGTAGAAAGGCACACAATTGAAAATGAAACAGTGCTTAGCCCAGCACTGAAACCTCCCCCATTCCTTTGTCTGCAATCTATTAACTTCCCAGCAAGTGTCTGAAGAAGTCCTGAAAAAGGAAACCAACCTGAGATTGTCCCACTGTCCTGCTCTTTTCTCGGAGAAGGTGGTCAGACAGGTGGCTGCTGGACACACAGCACAGGAGTAGATGTAGCCTGCAGGATGCCAGGGGAAGGACTGTGGGGGAGGGTCAGTGACCTGGACTTGTATTCTTCCATGGAGTCAGGAGATCCAAAACATCAGCTACTGAAAACAATAGAATCCCCCAGGGGCAATACCTGTCAATTGATGACTCACACCTTCCCATCAGAGGACTCTAATCACTGTACCTGACTGGCCAATCATTCTGTCCTAGATCCTTGCTGCTTCCCTGGAATGCTTTGTCAATTTTTCTGTGGCAAACCCTTTTTTGGACCATGTTCAAATTCATCAGGTGGAATGAGTTTGAGGACTTAGGAAGATGGAAACGGCAAGACACTCCAAAAGCCACTTGAGATTTGCTAAGTGTGCTTCCTGTGTTCTGAACAATTGTCCTGTAATTCTAACCAAGGAAGCCTTACTTAAAATGAAGGACTTCAATAATTAGATTACATGTTGGATATACAACCTTATGTTACGAGGCGAGTCAGACTCTCAGTTTCTAGGGAAGACTCTAGCTGTTTCTATTTCCCTGTGTGATGGACTGACATATTGGATGCCATGTCAGCCTATAAGCCAGGCTGCATGGGCCATGATTCAGCAGACTCCATTTTACTTTGAGACTCTGTGTTACCTAGGAAATTTCTCCCATGGGAGCAAACTGCTTCCATACCCATCCACAGCTGCTTAGCATGACATGCTTGGCAACACAGAATGGCAATTCCTTGATAAAAAAAATTGTGCTTTTTCTCATTCTCATTTCTCCTAAGCAATGTACAATGTCAACTGTCATGTGAACAGTGATTTCTGGAGATGTTAGAAAAACTTCTAAATTTGGACTGAAGGAAGGTCATTTTGGCCCACTTCCCACTTCTGCTAATGATATTAGATCGTAAAAGTTTAGTTTGTAATTTTAAATCATAGGAACATAGACTTATGTTTGATGTGCTGACTTAGGGTATAAAATGCCCTACAACACTATGGTCGGGACTGATCTCCCAAGACCCATTCCTGGGCTGTTGTGTGAGACAGTCAGCCAGCTAATAAAATACTCAAATTTGGAATTTTCAGTTGTGTCGCATCTATACTTATGTTGTGCCACATAATAGTCGAAGACCCCACGGAGATCCTTGCTGCCAGGAGGATAAGCACCTCTCCCCCCTTACCTGGGTGGAGAGAGGCCACAAAAGCTGTTGCACCTAGGGGAAGGCCTCTGAGGAGATTTCCTTGCCCCAGGCTGCCAATGTCTGTGGAACCCTGCCCCAGGAGTGAACTCAATTGTAGGAGAGACACCTGTTTCTGTGCCCCCAGGGAACACCAGTAAGTCTGTTTCCATGGTTCCCTATCTGGGGTAATGAGGATAGCTGGGCATAGCATTACATTCCAAGTTCCAGACTGTTGCAAGTCGGTGGCTAGGACCTCATGTCAGGAATCAGGAGTGGCCACTTGTCATTGTCTTTGACATCCTATCCATTCTGTGCTTCTTCATCTTTTTCACTTATTTTGGCTGCCCTTCATTGCCGACATGGGTCGGTCTCCCTCATGTTCATCATGCACTTCCCTTCAATGCTTATTGACCAATTTCCAGGAATTCCAGAGAGGGGCCACTGACTACATGACCTGATATGACATCTTTCTTCTCCCTAAATTCTCTGGTGGAGAATGGCCAACATTCATGATCACATGGCCCCCTCCGGGTACCACCAAATTTTCTTCTTGAAGACTAAACATCCTTACCAAATGATTTTTATTCCAATTTAGAGAGAAAATGGTCAAAATGTTTTTAACCATGTTCACTAA
>JAJEJO010023049.1:12173-25516 GCA_020662805.1 Glaucomys volans | reverse complement strand
AAAATTGAAATAATTTCTTTTGTTTTGTCAGGTCATAAAGGAATGAGAGAGAAATCAATAGCAAGAGAAATTACAGAAATGATAGAAATGAATGGGGACTGAACATATTTTTTTTAAAAAGAAAAAGGTGTCATTGAAGAAATGAAGGGCAAATTTAAAAAACCCTAGCATTGAATGGAAATAGGAAGAAAAGGTACCATAACCTTAGGAATACAGGGAAAGCAGTACTGGGAAAGAAGCATATGCCTGAGCACCTGAATTAAAAAGAGAAATCTCAAATGAATTATTAGTGCATTTTAAATTTCAGGAAAAGAAGAAGAAAACCGAAGTCAAAATCAGTAGAAGTAAAGACATAAAAAAAAAATCAAGGCAAAAATCCATAGAGTCTAAAATAATCATGCAAAGGGTCAATGAAAAATATATTTGGCAATTTGAGAAGATAAACAAAATTTTCAAATCCTTAGATAAACTAACCAAAAGAAAGAAGACTGAAACAAATGAAGTTGGAGAAGACAAGGGAGATTTTGTTTGAGACAACATGGACATGCATAGCAAAATTGAGGAATATGTTTAAAAACTCAGCAAATGAATGGATAATTTTCTGGGCACATTTGACCTACCAAATTGAACCAAGTGTATTTAAATATTTGGAGAGGTCAATTAGAAGATTTGAGAATGAAACCATAATAATGTGTCTACAGAAGGCTACCAATGGACAGATTCACAGATAAATCTTATAGGATTTTATAAACACTATCACCAATGATCCTCGAACTGATCCACAAAATAGAAATGGAAGGACCTTTTTAAATTCATTCCACAAAGCCAGTATTTACTCTCTGACCAAGACTCCATAAAGACACACACAGAAAAGTAAACTGTAGACCAATGTCCTTGATGAACACAAATGCAATAATCCTTAATACATACAACCTTGCATCCCTTAATAAAATATTTGCATATTGAATGCAAAAGCACATCAAAAAGACAATGCACCATGATTATGTTGTTTACATTCCAGGGATGAATGCATGGTTCATCATATGTAAATGAATATACAACACACATGTTGTATCAAGAACAAATATCACATGATCATCTTAAAAGATGCAAAAATTCAGCACCCCTTCATGATAATATCCCTGAATAAATTTGCTTTGGAAGTATGACACCTCACTGTAATAGAAGGTATGTATGTTACACCCATAGTTAATATCAGCTGGAAAGAAGGAAAACTGATTTTCCTGTGAAATGAGGGAAAAGATAAGGGCATCTACTTCAAACACTCTTAGCAAATATACTAATTAGAATTATAAACAGAACAGCTAGGGAAGGAAAAGATAAAAGGGATACAAATAGGAAAAGATGAAGCCAAGTTATCCTTATTTGAAGATGATGATTCTATACATGGAAAACTCCAACGTCCCCACCAAAGATGCTACCTTACTTCAAATTACAACACAAAGATATAATAATCAAAGCAGTACGCTATTTCTTTATAACAAAGCATCCAGACCAAAGCAAGTGAATAAAGGACCAAGAAATACCCCTTGAATTTATGGGCAGCTGATTCTCATAAAGGTAACAAAATCATACATTGGAGGAAGGATAGGTTATTCAATAAGGGCCACAGGGAAACTGAATGTTCACATGCAGAACATTGATACTTGATCCCTATTTTTCCCAATATGCAAATTCAAATCAAAATGAACCAAATGCCTCAATGCAGTCCTGAATCTAGGAGTCTATTTGAAAAAAAATGCATGGGAAACCATTCAAGTTCTCTACAGGCAGTGCTTTGAATATGACCCACAATGTATAGAAACTAAAGCATATGTAGACAAGTTGGATTCCATTAAGGTACAGACTTCTCCACAGCAATGGAAGCAATCACATAGAGAAGATAAACCTCCAGAATGGGAAGGGATAGTATGCAACTTATTCATATGATAAAGCCTAATATAGAGAATGTGGAATGAGTTTACAATGCTCAATAAAAAAATCAAATTTAAAAGTACAAATATAAGAGGGATCATTTCTTAAAATAGGAAATCCTAATGGCAGACAAATTTATGAAAATGCTCAGTTTCTTCATGTGTCTGGACAATGCAAACCAAAACCAAAGAGCAATGTTCTCTCACCCCATTTCCAAAGGCTCCTATCAAAAGAGAAAGAATAACAAATGTTGGTGAGGATGTGGAGGAAAGGAAGCTCATATATTGTTCGGAGTGTAAATTGGTAAAGTCACTTTAAAGAAATGTCCAGAGGTTCCTGACAAAAGCTAAAATATATCTACCAGAAGATCCACCTTTCCCACTTCCAGGTATATTTCAAAGGAAAAGGCACCAGCTCCTGCAAGCTCAAACATGGAATCAGCCTGCTCTCTCTTGAATGGATGACTGGACAAAGACCATGTGGTGTGTATTCTCAATGGATTATGAGCCGTAGAACAAAATCCTCACATTTGCAGCAAACTGTATGGAACTAGAAGGTATAACACTAAGTGAAATAAGGTGGAACAGAAAGACCAATGGGGCCTGTCATCTCTCATGTAGAGATATTGACAGTGTCAATATGAATCTATAAGTGATTTCTAGAGGCTGTGAAGGGTAGGGCATAGGAGGAAGAGAGGAAGGGCAGACAGGGGCATTCAGCCTAGAGTTGTAGATGGAATATGTAATGGTATTCTTCAGCACAGTGAGGTGGCAGTAGTTCACATAATGTATTTTACGTTTTGTGAACACTAGAAGAGAGGTGCTTGAAGGCTGCAAAACAAACTAATGGTAAGGAGAGGGAAACTAATCACCCCAGTTTGATCAGTACATATTGAACACATGTTTTGAAATATCACACTATGTACAATTAGTGCACATTAAAATCATTTTAATGTAATTACAGTTGAAAACATTTAATGCCCTGATTTGTGATCATTACAAAACATGTAGATAAATCCATGTATCCCATGGTAAACTATTAAAAGACATAATGATTAGTATTTAATAAACTTAAAATTTGCCATGAGAGTCTTTTATGTCCATGGCAAGTTTACTGAGCATCATTCAGAGGTACACAGGGAGAATGTGGCTTTCCAGTGATGACTACATGATATGACTGGCTTCAGTGTTTGAAACAAGGTGCTAATTGCACCAGAATATGTGGGCATGTCAGTAACATAAAGTTTGTTTTGGAACCCAATGGAGAACTACTCACTTATTTACTTAAAACTGGTGACAGCAGGCCTGTAAATTTAAGAGTACTGAGTATAAATGTATTGTTCTAATAAAAACATTAAAATGATGTTAATATATACCTTTTTGTAGCACAACAAATTTCAGAGGCTCTAAATAATTTCTGAAGATGAATAAATAGAAAAAAAATTTCAAATTAAAATATTGCACACAGGATGTACATTGCAAAAATAGAAAGACTAAGATAGAGATTATTAAATTTCACCCCACCTAAAGATTTGTGATGTTTACCCTTGAACATGACTTGTGAAACAGTCTCGAAAACCAGCCCTGCCATGACTTTTTATGATACTTCCAACAAAATATTTATGTTCCTCAACATGTAAAATGCCCTCAGAAAATAAAAAGCCTATAGCACAATAGTAAAATATTAAAATGCAAGGTAGGAAAGGTATATTCTAATGAAAGCACACAAAAATTCTATCAATTCTACTTATTGTCATAGGATGTCCAATGGGATCCAAGGGGAAACATTCTTACACATCAGATCAGACCATATTTTACAGGAAATGTGAGGGAAACTGTCCTCTAATTGAAGGTTACTGAAAATGTCCATCAGGCTCATTCTGGAGAGTCTTTGGCAGGATGCATAGAAAGACTTTGACATGTAAGGAACCTTGAGCCTTGAAATTCTAAAAATCCATTTTTGTTAATCAGAGAGCAACATCTATAGGTTGTGTTCTACCACCTGTCAAAGGACTACTTACCATCTTCCTGATGATGTTCACATGAAAGTCAAAAACAATTAGAAAACTAGGAACACATGACAGAGTGTGGACAAAATTACTCTGGCCCCACCAATATGGTATATGTGAGAAATACATGGAAGACACACACACAGAGGCACTTGCTGGTGGGAATGCACAATGGTGCAACCATTATGGAAAGCACTGTGGAGATTCCTCAGAAAACTTGGAAAGGAACCACCATTTGGTGCAGTTTCCCCATTCCTAAGCATAAACAAAAGGACTAGCATACTCAGTGGCAGAGCCACATAAATGTTTACAGCAGCTTAGCTCACAATTGCTAAACTATGGAACTAACCTAGATGCCTTTCAACAGTGGCTAAACAATGGATAAAGAAAATGTCATATATATTTGTATATATGTATAATTTCCATGTACATGAGGAAATACTACTCAATTTAAAGAAGAATAAAATTATGACATTTGCTGGGTAATGAATGGAGTTGGAGAATATGCTAATTAAAATCAGCCAAATTTAAAAAAACAAACAAACAAACAAAGGCCAAATGTTTATTCTGATATATAGATGGCAGTTCTCCATAGAGCATGTGGCTAGGAAGAATAGAGTTACTTTATAATAGGTAGAGGGGAGTGAAAGGAGGGGAAGGGGTATGCAGGTATGAGGGACATTAGAGTGAAACAGATTTTTTTTTACCTTGGAAAATATGTGACTGCAGTACTGATGTGATTGTTCAATATGTACAATAAGAAAAATGAGATATTATGCTCCATTTAAGTATGATTTATCAAATGTATACATGCATTCTACTGTCAGGTACAAATAATTAGAACAAAAATTCAACTAGGAAGACAAAATAAAAGTAGACAAATAATGCAAAAACACAGTTCTCCAAGGAGCACATCCCTGTGGCTGAAAAGCAAACAACGAGGAGCTCACCATCACTGGTAATTAAGGACATGCAGATAAAAAGCACCGTGAGATGACACTTCATGCACTCTGGCATGTCTCCAGTACTGTAAAGCATGAGAACAAATGCTGGAGGGAATATGGAGACATTCAAATCCTCATAGATTGCTGGCAGGATGCAAACCAATGCAACCACTTTGGAAAACCATTTGATGTTACCTCAAAAGTTAAACATGAAGCTACCATGACTGAACCTTTCAACCCATAGGGGTGAGTATCAAAGAAACAAATGTGAACAGAGACATCCCTGTGCATGAATCATCAGAGCACCAAACTCCAAAAGGCTAATGGTGAGCACAATGTAAATATCCACCTTGGATGAATGGGAGCTGGGTAGGATATTCTGAATGGAATGCTCTTCAGGCTCGGACAGGAATGGAGGATGCCTGCTATAGCATGGATAGGCTGGAAACAGCAATGAAGTGAGAAACAAGAGGTCAATATGATTTTGTTTTAGCAGAAGGTTAATCCTGTGAAGTCAGGAGGATTTGCAAGTGCCTGTTCAATAGGGAAGGAGTTGAATTACTAGGTCATGAAGGTGTTGAGAGCTGGGCAGAGATTACCTTTGCACACTTGTGAATTCTGCTGCCCAGAATGAGGACTTGGATATATTAATGTCACATATTTGTTCCTTTTAAAATGGCTTGTATTTGTAAAGTAAATTTCACCTTAATAAAAGAGTGATTCTCAAGCATCGAATTGGAAAGCTAAACTTTAAACCAAGGCAAACACCAGAAGTAGGAAATCATCAGAACAGGCATAATGCCAGAATCATAATGCCATAATGCCAGAAGTAGGAAATCATCAGAACAGGCATAATGCCAGTTAATGCAAACTGTGCAATCAAGAAAGCCCTTAAATAGCTGGGTGATTGAGGACTAATAAGAGGTTTTTGAACATTAGTTTATGTAAAAACATTGAACTTGCCTAACTGAGTTTTATTGCAGTAAAATATCTTAATGAATTATCATGCAAACAATAAGATAACCAGTGCTAAAGAGAGAAAAATAGAAAATGAAGCAAGCACAATGAGATATCTTATCAAAGCATAATTATGTATAGGGTCTGCTAATTAATGAATAAAATATACCTATTACCTCAGTATCATGATGTAAAGGGCAGCCTTACTTATGAGACAGCCATGTGGTTTGAAGCCCAAAGGCCAGCTGAGGGTACTTTTACATAATGATTCTTTTGAAAAAGGAGGTGACCCATGAAGGGACTGATATTTGGCCACAATTTCCTTTAGATAATCAATATGGCCAGTTAATGGCACCCTTGATCCCAGTGTTTTATAGGACTTATACAACTTCTGTGAGTGAACTGGCAAGTGGAAATGATTCATTATGTTCACACTTTCTCTTTCTTGCACTTGATCCTTGCTCTTCCTGCAAACCCGAACACCTCATTTTGGCATCTTCTATGTGACTGTAACAAAGGGAAATGGAGTCTGTGGCAGGACGAGTTCCAAAACCGTGCCCTTGCAAGTCTCCAAAAGGTCACCATTGAACCCATTAATTATGATAAACTTCAGGAAGTAATACTTGACAAAACTGAAAATCCATCCACCTTTCTGAGTTGCCTCACAGAGGCCATGCTCAAATATACTAATCAGCACCCTGAAACTCCAAAGGGATGACAGCTACTCATGACTAACTTCTTTTCTCAAAGCTACTCAGACATAAAGACTAAATTGAGGTTGTTGGATAGGTGGCCTATTACACCACACCCAGAGGTTCTAGCAGTGGCATTCAGGGTGTATAACTGAGGGAAGGAGAAAGCAATAACTAAATTACCAAATGCTAGTTAATGTCTTTCAGCCAAATAAACCCGCCCAGCCAGGCACTATGCCTCAAGTGTGGAAAAGAGGGCCACTGGCCACAAGCCTGCCCCAAACCCAGAAACCCCAGGTCCTCATCCAAAGTGCCACCAACTGAGACATTGCAGTGTCCTCACCTGCTTCCTCCACTGACTTATTGGAATTGACTGAATGGATGACTGAAGTGGCCCAGGGCTTCTAGACCCAATGGCCATCACCATTCAGGAGTACTGGGTGACACTTACTGTGGCAGACAGGCAGCTTCCTTTCCTTATAGATACTGGAGCCAGCTCCAGTGCTGCAGGAGTTTTGGGGACCCACTTCCCCTGCCAGGTTCTCTATCATTGGGGTAGAGGGAAAACCATACAACCCCCTACAAATCCCTCCAATAAGTTACCATATCAGACAAATCCGCTTCACTCATTCATTTTTGATATATCCTATGTGACCCATTCCCTACTGGAAATGGACATACTAACCAAATTGGGTGCTTCTATTTCCTTCTCACCCACCATGTGCCTCCACAAAGACTCCACTGCTATTCCTCTCCTCATGACCTTGCAAAATCATACAACCCAACCTGAGTCCTTGTATACCATTCCTCCCTCCCCTGTTGACACTAAGGTCTGGGATACCTACACACCCCCTGTGGCCACATACTCACCTGTACTCACTCACCTGAAGGACAGGCTACCCAGCACAGGCTCAATATTCCTTCCCCAAAGGAACCTCATAGGACTTCAACCTCTCATCCTGGATTTAAGGCAGACAGTCTTCCTGTGCCCCACCAACTCACCTTATAACACTCCCATCCTGGCTGTTAAAAAGACTAATGGATCTTACCATTTGATGTAAAATCTCCACATCATCAACTTGGCAATTGTCCCCATCTTTCCCACTGTGCACAATCCCTATATTTCACTTTCCTCTATCCCCTCCACCACCACATACTTCTCTGCATTTGTTGGCCTCATGGGGTTTTTCCCTCTGGAAGGGGTAAAGAAGGCATCAGAGCAACCTCTCTGGGAGTGCAGATTCAAGATACAGTCTCAACTTTATTAAGGAAGTACAGTTCTTTTATAGAAGAGGGGAGTTTGAGAACAAAGAAACCAGTAGTGTAACAGGATATAATGTAAGGATGGTCCTATTAGGAGTCACACAGTTTTGAAAAGGGAGGAGGGAAGACAGGAGGATGAGTGAAACTCTCCTGAGCCAATGGCCATCAATGGGTCTAGTCACTTGAGGGTGTGCCCCCAAGCATGAATAATCCTTAGTGTCCCACCCTGAGTGTCCTAGGGTGACATATACATCAGTGGTCTCTTCTTCCATCCCCATGTGTGGTGGATTTGAAGGATGCTTTTCTCAGCGTCCCTCTTCATCCTGACTCACAGGATCTCTTTGCTTTCACCTGGAATGAAATGTCTCACTGGAATGACTGGAATGACTGTCTCACTCAAGTTTCTTCTTAGCTGACCTGGACAGCTCTCCCACAGGCCTTTCAGGACAGGCCTCTCCTCTTTGACCAAACTCTGCCTCATGATCTTAATTTGCTTACTTTCATTTCCTCCGCTCTCTTATACTATGTGTATGATCTTCTATGTAGTCCCTCTCTCAAGGACTCCCAAGGAGACACTCTTAAGCTCCTAAATTTTCTGGATGAAAGAGGGTATAGGGTCTTTCCTGAAAAGGTACAGCTTTCCCAACCTCCGGGCATTTACTTGGGAGTCAAACTCTCACATGAATTTAAGGCCATCACTGTAGAGACAAAAACATTTTTGGAGGACATGCCCATTCCATCTGCCAAGGAAGAAATCCTTTCTTTCTAGGGTAACAAGATACCTTTGATCCTGGACCCTAAATATTTCCATCCTTGCAGCCCCCTTGTATGAGGCTTCAAATGGCACTCCCATTGAACCTGTCCTCAACCCAGTAGAAGCCCATTCCCAGACACTACATAAAGACCTTCTTTAAGCCCCAGTCCTTCACCTCCCTGACATCACCAGACCATTCTATCTGCTTGTCTCTGATAAAAGTTTGTTCACTCTGGGCTATAATGACAGATGTTTGGTGCCACTTTCAGCCCAGTGGCGTACATATCAAAAACACTAGACCCCACCATAACAGGATTGGCACCATGTCTTAGGGTAGTGGCTGCAGCATTTGTCTTAACCCAGGAATTGAATAAACTTTCCTTTAAGCCTCTCAATGAAGTGTTTTCACCTCATGATCTATCCAAGCTCCTTACATATAAATATCTGCAAACTCTACTGCCTTGTTGATATTAGCTTTGCAAACTGCTCTTATTGAGGATTCTTCCATTTCCTTTAAGACATGCTTTCCTTTAAATCCAGGCATTCTATTAACACCACCTTCCAACATACATGATTCAGCCACCTACAGATGTCTTGAGATTCTGGGAGAGTTACTCCCCTGCCCCTCCAATATTCTGGTGGGTCCTTATACAACCCTACATTCATATGGTTCACTGAAGGGTGCTCTTTTCTCCATGAAGGGATCCGATGGGATGGATATGCTGTTGTCTCCCTGGAAAAGATTGTAGAGTCAGATCCACTAGCAACACCACCAGCTAACAGGTGGAATTAATCACCCTCACTTGTACATTCACCCTTGCAAAGGGAGAATCCCTCACAATCTACACTGACTCCAAATATGCTTTTCACATTATCATTTACCATGCAGATATTTGGAAAGAGACAGACCTGATTACCACAAAAGGGGACTCCATCACCAACTCTGGCTACATCCTAAACTTCCTTGAGTCTCTTTGCCTCCCAGCAACAATAGGCCTTGTACATTGAACAACCCATCAGACAGACCTATCATTCATCCCTTCAGGCAACAACAAGGCAGATGAGGAGGCTAGAAGAGTGGTCCTATAATCCACATCAGCCCTCATCATGACTCTCCATGATCCCTTACCTCCATCACACCCCAACAGGGAGATAGTTTTCTACCTCCATAGTCCTACAGCTTCTAACCCTCAATCCTCTTCCAACCAATACTCAGCCACCCTGGTAGGACCTCTCTGCCCCGGGCTGAAGGACATCAAGCACTGCACCCTTCTACACATTCCAGAGACCAAGGACCAGAACACTCAGGCACCATACAACCACACTCAGCCATGAGGACTGGACTGGCAGCTACATTATTGAATCCCCTGGCATTCACCCTATCTGCTATTTTCCTATCATATTTTTCCCCAATATATATGTCTAGGTGCCAGCCATTTCCTACCTCCCAGATTGCCCATGGGACTGCTGAAAGACCAATTCTTACTGTTCCCAGGAATGTTTTACCCATTTTACATATGTTCACAGCTGATGGTAAGAGGATCCATTCTTAACACACATAGTCACTACCACACATCACATATTCAATTTAATTAACACTCACATGGCACAGGGATGTTGGCTGTGCATGAGTGTGGGATTCTCTCACCTCCTGGCTAGCACCCGAACCTTTAACAGCTATTTGACTTTTAGCAGCACCCCCTTGGAGCAGGCAGATATCACCCCCAAATTATCAGGAGTTCCTCTCCTCCAATTTGCTACCAGCTTCATATCTTCCAATGGGAGCCATCCTGTTGGTTCACTACAAAAAGGGAAGTGCTCACAGGAAGAGTGCTGCTTCTATGTCAACCAATCAAGTATTGATAAGGACAAGATCAAGCAGCTGCAGGAGGACTTGGAGAAGAGAAAGAACAAACTTACCCAAGGACCCTTGTGTCCCATTTAGAGTGAATTATGGCAATTTTTCCCCCATTTATGTCACCCACTACTTATAATTGACATCATACTGAGCTTTGCCCCCTGTTCATTGAAAAGTGTACAAAAACAGATTAAAAAAATTCTAATCAGACTATTAATCAGCTTGTGTCACAGTACTATCAGGAACTCATAAAGGAAGAATCAGACACTGGCTACAATTACACTCCCCCGAGGAACTGTTCATTCCCCAACCCCCACCTCTAACAATGATATCTCCTTCCCCTGAATCAGCTCTATGCCCATGCCTAGCAGGATGTAGTCACCTAAGATGAATCTTTGACAATACGCCTAAAAGGGACCTTCTTATAAAAATAAAAAAGGGGGAATGAAGGGATAATGGGTTAAGAAGATTGTAGTCATTTCTCCCCTGCCATTTTGCTGCCCCCCCAAAAAAAAATTTTACAAACGAGATTGTTACCTGGGCACTTCCTTTTCAGTCTTTGGTCAGATTGTTAGCTCACAAAATTCCACTACTTAAGAATAGCTCCCCTACCATTCTCTCTATTTCTCTCTATTTCTCTCTCTCCCTATCTCTTCCACCCGAACTCTCTCTCTCTCTCTCTCTCTCTCTCTCTCACACACACACACACACACACACACACACACCTTTCAGAGCAGACACTCTGCTCATCTGCTTAATAAAATCTCTTGTGTGAGTTCCTGCTTCCAGAGTGCTTTTTGGGGTGCTTTTGTCACAAAAAGTAAATTAGTTTCTGTTCTGTTAGAATATAGGAAACCAAAACTGAGGTTCTTTTTCATTCAATATCTTTAAAATGTGAAAGAGACTTATGAGATAAACCCTCAAACTGCCAATTTCATTGGAAAACTTTCCTTTTTAAAAACCTTTCAACGAGTTCTTATCAAGTCTTATGAGAAAAATGTAGCACTTTGAGGTAAACAGGCATGCCAGGAGCCCTGCACTGTAGACCAGAATGGAGAAGACCTCCATGACCTACATGGCCTTGCCCTTGGTACTGGGGTACACAGGGAGGAAGGTGAGTGGGACAGTGCAAATACCAGCATGTTGAAGGTCAGGAAATTGGCTTCATTGAAGGTATCAGGTGGGTTCCTGGCCAGGAACATCACTGTGAAGGTTCCTAGGGACAGAGAGCCCAAGTATTCCAGCATCATAGATGGCAGTAACAGAGCCCTTGTTGTATGTCATGATGATGTGGCCATATTCAGAGTGTGGGTCTGTGTCCACAAAGGGAGACGATACCCTTAGAAGTCACAGAACATCTGTTGGGATCAGGGAGCAGGTGGCAATGTTGAAGTAGGTCCAACCGATACCAGATACCACCTCGTCTTTCTCCCTGGAGCAGTGACCTTGAGTCCTGAATCACAGTAACACTGTTGGCCATGACAAAGTAAACAGCCACAGTGAACACCATTCTGAATTTCATTGGCTGGAGGGTTCAGGTGGCTCTATTGAGATGGCCACTGGAGAGCAGGAAGCAGAGGAAGCATGGGAGGTGGGAGGTGAACAAGACGTAGCTGAGAGCCTCATTGTTAGTATTGACTATGGAGTGTCTCATTGCCTCAAAAAGACCTCAAGAACCATATCTGTGAGTGCAGAGAATCAGAGAGCTGTGCATGCCAGAGACATGCCCAGAGCATCCTCAAAGTCCAGGAAGGTCACCACCTTGTGGAGGCAGTGACTACTCTCACTGTTCAGGTAGTAGTGTACAAGGCACTGGACACACTCTGTGCACCTGGCAAAAAGGTAGAGGTTTAGTGTTTCCTCATCATGTTGAAGAAAATGGATGCCCTGCATTATCAGTGTGAGTATGGTCTGCCTTGGATACAATATTAAGATACACCAGATAAATATTCCTGATGTCAGGAGAGTGCTTTCAAACACACATAAAATCAAACACATTTTAATGGCCTCTGTAGAAGATGGCAGTGTTTAGGACAGTGTGGCTGGTGTTGTGATGCTGCCACTATGGATGTGGATTCTCCCATCCATTATCTCTATCATAACCACTTTCTGCCTTAGCCTGAGCCTCACAGTGCATATTCATGGTATTTATCCAAGGAAACAAACTTAATATTGTTCATTCAACCTCGGAGAAACAAACTCTGTAGCCATCATGAGGCTTCCTAAGTTTTATCTCTACCATAATTCAAAGTTTATGCTTGATTTTTTTCTATGTAAGTTGGTTTCTGATAGGACAAGATTATTTTAGTGTACATTTTCAATTTTCTGGGACTGCTTTTTTATCAATTGTTTCCATAGGAATACTGAAAATAGTGGTTGATTTCTAAACATATGGATTTTGAATGGAAATGCATTTTATACAATTGTACATAAATAATAGAGTTACAGAAGAGCAGAGTGTGCTTTAAAAATGCCATGACTTTCCAACTGAAATCATGAGTGGATAACCCTTCTCTTAAGTATTTTGATTTTTAAATACCATATAGTTCTGCTGTAAAGGTGAAATCTGCTTTGGAGTAGCATGAAAGCTGTCATGGATCACAGATACATTCAAGAGCACAATTCATTTACAGAAAATCACACCAGATTGGGTAAACCTGTCCAAAGCATCTTATTTAGTTTTTACAGGTAACACTCATATAATGGAAAGATATTCTAAAATGAGATACAATGATTTTCTCCCACATTTATTTTAAGATACTTTTTATTCTTCATAGAATTAACAGGGCCTCCTGGTTCTGACCAGGAGACTTGGTTGGCACACACAGGCATGTGCATGTTGCATTATGGGTAACAAGTCCTTTTCTCTTTTGTTTTTCTTTCTTATTTTACACATTTATTGGATGCTGCAAATCTCTCCCAAAGTGCAATA
>JAJEJO010023034.1:0-14832 GCA_020662805.1 Glaucomys volans | reverse complement strand
ATGCTATGCAGGAAATGCTTCTCCCCTGGGAGCACCCCTCCTCTGCAGCTTCTCCCCTGGGAACACCCTACCTCTGTACCCATCATCACTCACTTAGCATGACATGTTTAACAATGCAAAATGGTGATACTTATATGATGGAAAATTGTTCTCTTTTGATCCTTTGTTAGTAACCATTCTATAATTTGTACCTTGGTAGGGTCATTTTGACCCACTTCACCTCCAATTAATGATTTCATGGTGTAAGTTTGTAATTTTGAATCATAGCCACAGACACTTATGATTGATGTGATTTTTGGTATAAGAACCCCTGCAACCCCATGATAGGGGCTGTCCTCCCAATAGCCATTTTTGGGACATAGTGTGAAGACAGTCAACCATCCAGCTTAATAAAGACTCCCAAATTTGGACTACTCAGTGGTGAAGTTGCACCCAAGAGCAATCACCAAAGAAATAAAAATATAACAAATGGTGACAAGGATGAAGCCTTGGTATGTGAATACCTACCTCAGCTGTAATTACATCCCCTTAAGGCAGATAAAAGTGTTTCAACATCAGGTCACACCCTACCAATTGGCTTCCAGACTCTCTTCTTGCCAAAATGTCACAAAATCCTATCACTATGTCTACCAAAGTATCAAGATCCTCAAAAAAAAAAAAAAAAGGAAAAAAGTTCACTGAAGGAGCTGTTCAAAGGATAACAGGCTAGTTTTAAAGTTAAAGCTTGTATTAGTGAGGCCTTTTGTGCTAATCAACAGCATATCTCTTCGTTCATGAGTTAGAAACAGTCAAATTGAAACTGGTGTTAGTGTGTGTGTGTGTGTGTGTGTGTGTGTGTGTGCACGTGCAAGCAGGTGGATGAAAATTCCAGCAAAGTTGGGAGTCTATAATAGTTAACATCTCTGATGTGTGGATTAGGAATGTTTGAGGGTCTGGCCATGAGATTTTAACTTTGTATACTGTTTCCTTTTTATAGTAGGTTCTAGAAAGTGAAATGCCAACCTCTCTGTGCAAGAGCAAATTCACCCCAATGGGGCAAATTCATTTTGACTTGCTGTTAGCAAGGGTGACAGACACCAAAGTGTGGACTCTCCTCCTGGCACTTGGTGGAACCAGAGCCCAGGCAGTGATGGTGGAGGGCTGAGTCTTTATTCTAACATGACAAAGTTACTTGTCCGTTCTTGAACACCTTGTTTCACTTGAAAGGTGTCCTCCAGTTCCACCCATGTGACTATGACAATAATGACTGTGTATTTCAAAATAGGTGGAACAGTGGCTTTGGATGTTCTTACTACCATGACATGTTATCTTTGAGGTTGTAAATTTACTCAGTGTATACAGGTGAGGAAATACCAGATTGTACTCTGCAGGTACACAATTAGTATGTCAATTAACAGGGAAAAAAAAAACAAGACAGAGCTGATATGTGAGTTCCCTTCTCTTTATTTGCATTCAATTTACTTTGTTTCACCCTTCAGTACATTTATAAATATATATGTGTTGGACACAAAGGTGGTGGGATCCCATAGTTTGATCAAATATTAATTTCCAGATAAATTGTAACTTTTTCTTCATATTTATCTTTAGTCTCTGAATTATCTAAATATCATATTAAATTTCAAAATCTGATGCTTTCCCTCTGTTTTTCATCTCTATTTCTAAGTACTTTATGTCAAATGTCAATAATATTACTTGCAAAATGTGTACTTGGGAAATGTATGTAATCTGCTTTTATCCAAAGAAAATTAATTTTATATATTTTTAGGAATATATAATAGGAGCATCTATTCCTTCCCTTGATTATTAATATATGAAACATACTAGTCCTGGATTTTTGTCATTTTAATAACCTAATTTATATCATTATTAAGTTTGTTATTTCTTTAAATCTCTAATTATTTGTTTTTAGTATTACATATTAAATAAAGTAAGGATAGTTCACAGGCATTAGAGGAATTTTTTCACTGAAGCACTAGACCAATTTAAGGAGAAACTCTCTCCATACCTACATACAATTGCTCTAGAATGCACTTTGATGAGGTCACCTTTCAAGGTCACATGAACACACACATACCTACTTGCATCAGATCTCATCATCTCTGGAATATTTAGAGACTTATTGCTTAACAATTCTTCACATTAAACATGTTGATACATACCATTTGAAAACTAAAAGAAATATTTTGTACATTTTTCAATAAATTTTTTTATCCTTCACCTTGGATTTTCAAATACATAAATAAATGAATTAACGTGCACTGTACATGGGCATACACACTTTTAATCTCAGGGACTCAGCAGGCTGACAGGGGGGATGCAAGTCTGAGGCCTCAGGAACCTCTTCCACACAATGGCCTTCTGCTCTCCAGCCTGCACAGGGACAGTGTGAGCTGCTCATATTCATGGGGAAGCTGCTCAAGGCTCAGGACAAAGTCCTGGAACAGAGACGATGGAGAACGGCCTGATTGGTGGAAATGCACTTCCTGGAGATTATTCCTCACAGTTGATTTTCTTCCAGAAGGAAGCCAGAAGGAAGGCTTTTTTCATAATCTTTGGGGACCTGTGATTGTGTCTAGTTTGGTGAAACCTGGGATTTGTCTATTGCCGTATGCGAAATGTGGAAACCAGACTCTGTGACCAAGGGATTTTTCCTCATAATGTTTTTTTGTGTTTTGAGGACTGTAGTTTCCACAGGTCATGTGATTTCCCAAACTGTCTTGCAAACTCTGACCTCTCATGTGTGCTCATTGAGGTCTCAGGGCCTTAAGCTTGTGCTCCGCTAATGTTTTGACTGGTTGTCTCCACAATGGAAAAAGGAAGACATCCATCCAGGTGAGCCAACTGGATGAGGGTTAGGGGAAAAGAACAGGAGGGTCACAGGGCAGGGAAGGTATACTCCCCAGCCCAGAACTCAGGGGTCTGGGACTCACCAGTCAGAAGGAGTGGTGTCAGGAACTTAGGGGCCACACCACAAAAGGACTTGAGGATCCATAGGGGATCTTAGCAAGTCTGTGGCGAGCATAAGGTGGAGGGGAGGGTAGTGCCTGCCTGTGCTCTCTTGAAGGAGCTGGTAATGCTAATACCTTACTCACTGGTGAGTGTGACCTGTCCCTGTGTGGGGTGAGGAGGGAGATGGTGAGGACAGAAAACAAGGACAGGGGAAGGGAGATAGTTTAGTCAGCTTTTTCACTGCTGTGACTAAATGACTTGACCAGCACAATTATAGAGAAGGAAAGGTTTATTTGAGGGCTGATGGTGTGAGAGGTCTTAGTCCAAAGAAGACAAGCTTCAATTCTAAGGGATTGAGGTGAGGCGCATATCACAGCAGAAGAGTGTGGCAGAGGGATGCATCTTGCGTCATCCCGAAGCAGAATGAACTGCACTCTTCAGATACAGAATATATACCCTGAAGCCACGTCCCTATTCCAATCACCTCCAGCCACACCCCACCACTACAATTAATCCAGCCACACCCTACCAATTTAAATACCCCATCAGGGATTAAGTCACTGATTGGGTAATGCTCTTACAACCAATGATTTCTCCTCTGAACTTTCCTACTTTGTCTCAAATGTGAGTTTTGGGGAGACACCTCACTTCCAAACCATAAGAGGGGATGAGAATGGGAGGGACTCTAACCAATCACAGCAGGTACAGAAGCACCCAGAGCCTCAGCAAGTGGGCAGAAACCTTGACATTCGAGACTAGTCCCAAACTCTGGGTCCCTCCTGCAGAGAACTGGGTGACAGGCACCCAGACAGGCAGTTGTGAAAGGAGCTCCTGATGCTCACTGGGAAAGAGGAAATTCTGCCTCAGGGTCAAGACGAAACTGGCCCTGAGGAGCATGGCCAGGGTGGGCAGGGCCCGAGGCTCCTCCACCAGCTCTCAGGTCCATGCAGGTCCACCCCTCCATCCTCCAGCCCAGGGCACGTGTGTCTCTGTTTTCCTGGAGCTCAGGAGCAGGCTTGGTGTCCAGGAGAGCTGGGCTGCATCTGCCATGAAAGTTAAGGGTTTCATGTCCCTTTGAGATGACAATTGAGAGTCCTGAGGACATTAATGTTGAATGTGCAAGTGTTTTCCTCTCAATGTTTATTGTGTAGAGGGACATGAGAGTGGGGGACAGGGCAGGGGTAGGAAGACAGTGGGATGACACAGACATCATTGCCTTATGTACATGTATGATCACACGAATGGTGAATCTGAACAATGATAGAAATGAGAAGTTGAACCCCATTTGTGTAGATTGAAAGAAAATGCAGTCTGTAAAAAGAAAAAAAGAAAAAAAATTTTTTAAATAAGTCCAAATCTGTATCTTGAACAGTCCTGTCAGAAGTGCAAAGGTGACATGATCCAGCCTCATGTTGGGCACTTTGGTCAGGGTCCGCGTGGGTGGTGGATGAACATAGGAACTTCTGTGGGTCCTGCATTCAGGCTAGTTATTCAGCTGAGGGAATGCAGGTGGACCAGCCTGGGTCTCACCCAGAAGACTTCTTCCATTTCTACACCTGGGTGCATGCCAGCAGCCCAGCTGAGCCTGGGTGAAAGGGAAGTTCAGTGTGAGGAGGGAAGAACACCAGCAGGCTTGGGCCTGAAAACCCACTAGCTTGGGACCCCTCAGCTGTATAATCTGTACCTGTCACAGAGGGGACTCACCACAGTGGAGCAAGTAAAGTCATGTCCATGGCAGAGGCCCTGCAGGAGGGAGCATGCCACCCACGGCAGCAGGTGGCCATGGGCTGCAGCACCACATCACTGCCCCCACTCCTCTGAGAAGAGTCAGCACATCCAGGGAGTGAACCCACAGTCAGGATGTGAGGTGGATTCCTTCCTGGAAAAGGACACAGGATTGCTTTATGTCCGAGACCAGTTCCTGCATGTCTGTGAGCAGTTGCTTACAGTAATCCCAGAGAAAAAGAAGGGAAGACATCTTCAGGTATGTCTTGAGGTGGTCTTCACACTAAGTATTGGTCAAGTGCACAAACACCTACATGGGGTGCCACACACCACTCATGTCAATGGCAGGTGCTTCTCAGCTGTGCACTGCCTTCAGGTCACTGCTCTTCTTCAAACGCCTTGATGTCTTCTCTTCTGAAAGCCGGTACTGAGGTCTAGGGACAGTAAAGAGGGCAGAAGGGCTAAATAAAGGGAAATGACAAGCCCCAAAACCTAGGGCAGCAGGAAACCTCCCACCAGCCACCAGGAGTACAGCACCCTCACAGGCACACAGGAGGCCAGAGCCCCTCTGCCCATCACTTCATTCCAGGGCCTGTTAACCTGGAAACAGTGGAACTTTATGGAACTTCAGCTCCACTCTGCGTCCTGGACAGAAAGTTCCAGCACAGCTCACCTCTATGAGGTTCAGGACTCGGCAGCAGTGACATCCTTTCCCCAATATCTCTGGGTTCATGACCATGGCACTTGTGAGACACATGCAGCACACCAAAGAACGTTTCCCTCCATCCTCTGGGATTATCCCTTTCATGTCCTTATCATCCCTCCAGCATCTGCACTCCTTCCTTTCTTTCTTAATTTTTTTCACTATGAATGACTCAAACCAAGGGACATGAGAATCACATCCACCAATTCATGGGGTTTCAAGCACAGGTCGTTGAGCACAAGGCATCCCAAGGCACATGTGAGCAAACAGTGAAAGTGAAGTAAAGACACTATGATGGGAGAATTCATATGGCTTTCCAAAGGCTGTCTTGCTCAGATTCAATTCTCTATATGACTCCCTTTACTGAGGCTCAGAAATACAGTGGGGTTTCAGGGAAGAATTTGGTGCATTCTCTGATCCCAACCCTCGTTAAGAGAAGAGAGGATGCTTTGCATGAAGAGTCTCAGTGGGCTGTGCCTGCACCTGTATCAGGGATGAGCGTGCAGTTCTTGTTACAGGAAGTAGGGGTCAGGGGTACTAACATCACCATGAGCTTTGTCTTTACTAAAGACATGTATTCATGGCTCTATTCAGATGTCAGCATCAGAGGCCTAGAATTTGAGCCTTACTTCTTAATGTAACTTTCAGCCTATTAGAATTTGAGAAGCCTGTTTAGTTTATGTTTCTCTCTGGTTTTCCATTGGGATCACCTGCCTTGTTTTAGTTTCTTTTTTTTAATTGTTACATGGCTCATCACATCAGACACTGTATGAATAGGGACTGCAGTGTCAGTGCTCTCATGGTGCAGGGAAGAGGTTTCTGTTTAGTCTTCCACCGAGAGCCACAGAGACTTTCTTAATCCTAGTCAGACATGTTCCCAAAGGTGGAGAATGGTGACTGCCTCTCAGTGACTCGGTGTCTTTGCAAACAATCTCCAGTGATTATCAAATTTTGCTCATTTAAAAAATCATTCAGAGGTTGTTTTAAATTCCTGATATCAAGGACTGAAAAAATAAGGCAACTTTTCTTTCTCAGGGACAATCATTTTACAGGTTTTTTTAAGATAGAATGGGAAATGCTGTGAAACAGATATAAGCATACTACATGAACCACCTTGATTGCTGTGATCCTTATTTTAGAACCCCCCAGGTAATCCCAGTGTGAGACAAGTAGAGAAGCAGTGTGGAGAAAATAAACATTGTGTAGAAAACAAAAGATGGAAATGGCATCCCACCCTGGGGAGAGTTTTATTCATATGGAAATAAATATCTAGAACAACTACTGTGGAATGGCTTTAAATACCCACAGAGGCCAGGCCAAGAGAACTTTATACACAGTGGTTTCCAATGACATCCTCCATGGCAGAAGTCCCAGAGGTCACCAGAGTATTGCCTCAGGACACTTCAGGGTGTGGGGGAGGTGGGGCACCCTGAGCTGGAAGGCTGAGGTCAGGGCTTCCACACAACCCCACCAGATCCAGGTCTGCATCCCCATGGCCCAGTTCCTTATCTCAGATTTCAGACCACTACTTGGAAAGGGAAGTGCCCTTGTCTTTTCTACACACTGCAGACCTGTAGTCTGGACTCCAATAATCCGGTCACTGCCCAAAACTCCTGCTAACAATATGGCACAGTCCAACTCCCATGTCCAGATGGACTCCTGACTTGGGCAGGGAAGTCAGTGAAAAGTACAGGAGGCATGGACACTGCTTCTTGGGTACACAAATGAAAGCAATCCCAAGACAAAGACAGAATAACAAAGAAAACAGAAAAAGAAAACTGCAGGGAGTTCTGATTTCTAGGGTAGAAAGTGGACAGAAAGGTTTTGAAGCTGTCAAGGCTTCCCACACTCTCTAAACTTGGTGGGGTATGTTGATCTCTCCCCCACGCTGACACCTTGTCAGTGTCTGAGGTTCTTTCTGGCTCAGGCTGTGAAATTTCTGGACAGCACAGCCTGCTTTTCCTCCCCCTTCCACACAGAGCCACCATATGTCCACAGGGTGACCACAGTCTATCCCTTTCTGTAATTCTGTTTGTATTCTCAAAACTAACATTTCTGCTCTTCCCCTGGCCACTAGCCCTAGGAGGAGCCTGCCTGCACTTCCCATGTCTTCCTACCTCATCAGGTCACTGCAGAACTGTGCTTTCCATTCAGCCTCGGAGGGCATCAGCTGTGCCCTGGGTTTCTCTGCCTGGCCACCTTCAGTACACACTTGCTCTAAATTATTGGTGTTTCCTTTAAAGGCCGACCTGGACAGAGCCCTACTGTTTGTCCTTCATAGTAACAATGTCTTGTTACACCACTTTCTTACTGAGAATTTCCCTGTGTGTTTATCTGTCTTTGTATTTTTGAGTCTGGTATTCTGTCAGGCTGTGGTGCCTATTGCCCATGGGAAACCAGTGTGCCAAATTCCCATAATTAGAAAGCTTCCAGTCTACAGGATGCTCACAGGGCTATTGATAAGTGAGTGAAGATCTGAGCTATCTTCCAAATTCCCCTTCAGTGGTGGCCTTACCTCATTGGTCTCCAACTGTGTGTGGGAAAGGGCTTCAGAGTAGTCTCAAAAATCCCATCAATCTGAGAGGGTGTGTTCCCAGCTGAAGCCCTGATTAGGGTGAGTGTCTCTGAAGTCAGGTGTGTCCCTGAAATATGGCCCTGATTAGATTTACCAAAGATTGGCCCTATATAAAGGGAAGTCAAGCAGGGGTGGCATTTCCCAGAGAAGGGGCACTGAAGAGCCCAGAGCCTGGGAGAAGCACAATCTGAGGAACCCTGCTGGCTAGCTTCTCCAACTGCTCCAGCTCTTATTTCCTGGTGAGTCCTCCAGAACATGGGATGAGAGCCTCATTGCCTCTCAGTGAGACAATTCCCATCTCTTTAGGCATTTAGACCATCAAAACAGTATTTATGATCTCTAAATTTTATTGTTTTAATAGGACTTCTCCACTCCTTCTGTTTTGACTATTAGGGAACCATTTCCCTTTGCCTTGAATCTATTTTACTTTTTTAGTTTCCTCTTCCATGATCTTATATCTGTGCTACTATTAAGAACCAGTAGCCAGTGTTGGTAAATTTGAAATGACTCATAATTAAAATGGAGATGATTTAATGTGTGCTTGGAATACTTCTCTTTTGCAATGCTGAGACAGGAAGTTTGCAAGTTCCAGGCCTTCCTATACAATTTGCCATGGTCCTCAGCATCTTAGCAAGTCCCTATGTAAGAATGAAAATACCAAAATGACTGGGGATGTGGCTCAGTGTTAGAACTCTGTTGTGTTCAATTCCCAGTACCAAAGGCAAAACACAAAAACCAAAAAAGCCGTTCTGATTCAAGTGGTCGGAGTTTCTATTCAGAATTATGAAATAAATTCACGTTATTCTACATTTTCCATTCACTGCATTGATATGGATGATGTGCATGTTGAAAATATTGCAAAGCTGGGTTTTGTGTTATAATTCAATGTGTGATGATTGTATTTTCCATTTTTATTGAGATGGGTTCATAGTGATTTCTCACTCATTTTAAGCTGTTGTTGTGTACTCTAGATTTAGTCTCTGCTTTTTTCCTGCATTGCTAGAATACTAAAGGGAAGAGGGAAGAACCTCAGGCTTTGTCCACTGTGGATCCCCAGCATTGAGAAGAGGTCCCATCCCATCTCTGTTGCTGAGAAATAGGAGGTCCAGGTGTTCTTGTTGCCAAAATCTCAGTCCTTTTTCCCGATGCAAATCCAACAATGAGGACACAGTTTTGAGAAAAAGGAAAAATCTAGTTGAACGCTTTGCTATCAAAGGATAAACTCCTGTCCCAAAGGCTGTGCTTCTGCCCATCAGCAGGAATGGGGGCTTTCAAGGAGGTGACTCCAAAGCTGCACTGCTGGTGTTCCCTGTCTGGAATTGTAATTTACCTGTTAATTTGGGAGATTGTCATTTCTGAGGTCTTACTTTGTTCCTATGGTGGGTGTTTACTTAGGGACAGATAGCTCTACCTAGGATGGGGAAGAAAGGTAATCCTGTTTCCCCTGAGATTAGGAAGGGGGAGAGATTAGGGAGGAGCAGGGAGAGAGAAAGGGAAAGAAACATATCCATTTTCAAAGTGAGTCACAGGGGCAGAGCAGCCAGCATGAAGTGAACCACAGTGACATTCTGTTTAGGATATGAGGTTGCCCCAGAGGCTCATGTGGGAGACAATCCAGGGAAATCTAGAGGTGAGAGACTGGATTATGAAGCTTCAACCTAAGCCCTGCATCAGTTCCCTGATGGGGATTAACTGGGCGGCAACTGCTGGCAAGTAGGATGTGACTGGAGTTGGGAGGCCCCTGAGGGCGTGCTTTTGGGTTTATGCTTTACCCCTGGTGAGTGAGGATCTCTTTGCAGTCTTGCTATTATGACCTGTGCTGCTTTCTCTGTTTCCTCCACATTGTTACTGGTGCATTATAGTTGTAGCTATGGATGAGATTTGTTGCTGCCTCTTTGTACATGTGCACAATGTAACAGCGTAATCTGGCCGGTATCACCCCCTGCATTTCCCTGCTCTACTGCTGCCTCCCACTTCTTGGTCCCTTTCTTTTACTGATCTCCCTTTGATGTTTAGGAGATACACCCCCGCATTTTTTTCTTTTTCCTAACTTCCCCATATGAGAGAAAACAAAGGTCATTTAACGTTTTGAGTTTGACTTGATTCTGTGAACATCATGGTCTCTAGTTTCATCGATTTTCCCCCAAATGACAGAATTTTATTTTGCTTTCTGGCTGAATAAAACCCTATTGTGTACATGGACTACATTTTCTTTCTGCATCCTTTTCTTGATGGACACTATGGCTCATTCTATACTTTAGCAATTGTGATTGTGCTGCTGTAAACCATGGCAAGCATGTGTCACTTTCATAACGTGATTTAATTCTTCAGGATACATGCACTTTCAGTGTAGCTGTGTTTTCTCCACATTTCAGTGTGGCTGGGTTATATGTGGCTCCAAGCCTGGTCTTTTGAGGAGCCTCCCTACTGATTCCCAGACCACTGGTGCTAATTTACAGTGTAACAGTGTTCCTTTTCTCCACATCCTCTCCAGATTTCATTACTATTTCTATGATTGATGACAACCCTTCTGACTGGAGTGTAATGAAATAGCAGGGTAGTTTTCATTTGCATTGCCCTAATTGATCATGATATTGAAGACTATTTAATTAGTCATGATAATGGACATTTTTTTCATGCATTTGTTGGCCACTTCTATTTCTCCTTTTCAGAGTGTCTGTTTAGTTCATTCACCATTTCAGAAATTGGGTTATTCAACTTTTATTCTTGTGGATGTTCTTGAGCTCTCTATATATTGTAGATATTAATTCTGTGTCAGAAGCATCTCTAGCAGGATTTTTCTCCCATTCTGTGCTCTCTCTTCACATTTCAAATTGATTCCTTTGCAGTGAAAAGCTTTTTAATTTCATTCTGTCCCATTAATTAATTCCTGGCATTATTTTCTGTCCTTTCAGGGGTTCTACTGAGAAAGTCATTGCCTATGCCTAGAAGCTGGAGTATGGATGGTTTTAATCTAGTAATTGAATAGTTATTGAACACCATTTTAATCCAGTAATTGAATAGTTTCTGGTCTCATTCTGAGGCCTTTGGTCCATATTGAGTTGACTTTTGTGCAGGATGAGAGATAAGCACCTAGCTTCATTCCTCTACTTGTCAGTAGCCAGTTGTCCCAGGACTGTTTGTTAAAGAGGCTGTCTCTTCTCCAATGTATGTATCTAGCACCTTTGTGCAGGATCAGATGACTGTAGACAGGTGACTTGTCCCATGTCATCCCTTCCGTCCCCTTGCCCTTTTTGTCTGTGTTCATACGACTCCCAAGCCGGTTTGGTTACTGTTGAAACACTTCCATTGCCCTACTGTTTTCCCCTGGTGTTCTCCCTGACTCTGGCCCAGGGCTGTGGAATCAGCTGTCTGAGGACTGAGTCTCCTGAAAATTTTCCTCCTCCATATTTTTCTTGTCAGTTCCTTTGGTGAGTTATGAAAAAGGTGACTATAATCATACTGAATGGCTTCACTTTCTATGTTTCAGCTCTTTATTGAAAGGAGGACAGTAGAGTGCCCACAGGGGTCAGGTATTTTTGCCAGCACAATATTGGCAGAGCATAGTTTGAGTGGGGAATGAAGGTCCCTAGCACTGCCACCAGGAACCAAAATCCATGTTCAAACATCCTGGTAGGACTGGGAAATCCCAAGCCTGCCACTTAGTGGTGAGGAATACTCAGTTGAGAGTGAGGACCCAGACTAGCTCCTCCCTGGTGTCTTTCAGGGACCTGGAGGGAGAGGACAAGCTGTGCTAGCACCTATGCTGAACTCACAGTTATATGTCACTACTCCTGCTGTGGCAGGTTCCTCAGGATAATTTTCTCTGCATGAATGACCATTTGAGATTCATTAAATCAATGTTCAATTCTCTGACAACTCCAGTGTAGTTATGTTTCTTTTTTTTTTTTAATTTGAGTGTATTTGTTATATGGTTTAATATAAAGTTCAATTGAGGAAACTGGGTGGACCCTACTGCCATATGATCAGTTCTCCTACAAACCAAAGAGTTTAGGGAGGAGATGTGACCAGGGAGGCCATGGAAAGACACAGGGAGACCAGTTTGTACAAGGCAGGAGCTGAGGTCTCAGAAGAAACAGACCCTGCAGACCCATTGATCTCAGGTTGCTGGCTTCCAAAATTGTGAGAAAATCAGCTTGATTTAAAGCCACCCCATCTCTGTGTAGCTCTTATGGAAGCCCTACAGCCCATTAAAGGCTGGTAAACTAATAGGATATTCTTAGTAGCAGGTGTTCTAATCTTTTGAATGTCACAATGAAATTAGAAGGTAATTTTCAAGAGACTTGGAGGAGAAAACTGATTATGGATCATGAAATCAGGCTTATTTAGAAAAACTTATCATATCCTAAATATTTTGAAAGCCAGTGGGAGTAGGGATTCTGAGATTAGGCAGGGATGGACAGTGCAGTCTGGTATTCTCTGATGCAGGAAGAGACACATGCAAGCACTCCCCTGCTATAGGGGCTTGATGACAAGATGTGGGAAAGAGTGTGGAGAAGACCAAATTAGCTTGAAGATTATGTGGTGCAATGAGTAAGAATGTAATAAGCTGAGCAGTAAAAAGAAGAGGATGCTGCTTGATAAGTGGGGTCAATGCACTAGAGGATCATGAATGGTGGAAATTGGGAAATGAGAGTGAGCTTTGGGACATGAGAAAAGAAAAGACCCTATGATGACAGGGTAGGGCATGTGCTC
Source organism: Glaucomys volans (assembly GCA_020662805.1). NCBI lineage: Eukaryota > Metazoa > Chordata > Mammalia > Rodentia > Sciuridae > Glaucomys > Glaucomys volans. The sequence continues at coordinate 2,164 of JAJEJO010023034.1, read as the reverse complement.
TTTGACCTTAAAGGCTCTATCCAGTAAACTTGGAGGTGTTGATCATATCTTGAAAGACACTGAGCTCAGGAGGTAGAAAACAAGTAAAATTGCTGCCATACTATTTTCCGGTGGGATAAATTCTTCCTATTATGAAAATCTTTAAACTTTTCATGAGGTCTTTTTGTAAATTTTGAATTGCCAATAATCAACAGGGTTATGACAGTAAACAAATATGTAAAAATCTCTAAGCACAGTCCCATTGAATAAATTTGTTGGTTTCTGCTGTTTTGTGGGGCAGTTACTGTTTGTTTGATTAACTTTTTGGCATGTCTTACATTACTGCTTTTGTGTGTGTTTGTTGTTGTTTTCTTTTCTTTTCTTTTCTTTTCTTGTTGCTTTGGGATTGATGTCATGGATGCCATAACAAGGATAGAGCTACATTTCTAGCTGTGCTTTCTTTAAAATAAATAAATAAATAAAAGCATGGATTGAACCCAGGTGTGCTTAACCACTGAGTCATAAGCCCAGTCCATATTTGCTTTCTTTTATTTTCATACAGAGTCTCATTAAATTACTTAGAGCCTCACCAAGTTGCCTAGGGTACCTGAGAACATGGCATGCTTCTACCTCAGGTTTCTGAGTTGCTGGGCTTACAAGTATGCACCAGGGCACCTAGCTCTTCTCCTTTTTCTCAGTCTTCAGACACAAACATAGTGAAATCTAATCTTAGAAATGAAAATTACAATATATTCATGAAATTTGATATTTTCAGGGATACATGACCATTTATAAATATCTTGCTCTCCTGTGAATGGATTCATAATGGAAAGCAAGGATGTCACAGCTGGTGAAGATGAATACAAAACAGAATTTCAAAGATCTCAGCTAACACATCAGCAAACTACAACACTGAGCAAAATGATTTCATCCTGATGGCCAGTCATCAAATATGAGCACAATTTCTGATTATTCTTGATATAAATTAATGTCACAGTGCATGAGAGTACGAGTATGACCCCAGTGCCTCAGCTGTTTGTGATAAGTAGAACTAAAACGGTTGGATTGACAGGATAGTGGCATGGATTCCTCAAAACAGAAAGCCAGTGGAATTGATTCTTTCTTTCATAATTTGGACCCTTGACTGGATCTGAGTCCATGAAGGGTGGTTGAAACTCATGAGTGAGGGAGGGTGGAAGGAGTGAGGCTCCAGGGGCACCTGATGGATCTTAGAGAACCACTGCTAACAAATAGAGCAAAACAGTGAAATCAGAGAAATTTCACAATATTTCCCCCTGGGTGGAATCCAAATTCTGCACTTTGGGTAAGAAGGGGTACCTATATTTCAAACTGTAAGAGAGCTGTGTGACTTTGGGCTTTGTAGCACAAGACATATGTGAAATTCATGGTTTTTCATGTATGTAGAAATGCATATACAGGAGGTGTGATTCCATCAATTTTACTGGTAATCATTATCACATCCTTTTAAATTATGATCTTGGAATATGAATGAAACACTGTGCCTATATCTTCTGGAATGAAATGAATTTTTCTTGTGCTTGGAGTGGGTTTTAATCTTATGAATGTGTAGGAATTCATGTTGGAGGTGTCAGGATATTTTGGAAAGGGTGGAGTCTCATGATTTCCTTCTTTGTCCACAGATTCTCCTGAAAATTGTTGGACTGTGTATGTGAATAGACAGAGGAAGACTGCAGGAAGCAAAATCAATGGCCGTGCATCAACTGGTGAGCAGAGAATGACATTTTCCATTGAAATTTCACCCCTACTGAGAAAGATGCCAATTCTTCAGTGCAGGCAGGAGTTAGTCCTGTCACCCCAACTCTGCAGTGATCTTCATGGGTCAAAAGCTCACCATCAGACAGCTAATCTGCTTCCTGTCATGACACTACTATACCATGGTACCATTCCTGGCTGTGTACTTCCACATGGCATGGGAGATATTGTATCTGATGTTCTGCCTCTGACTTGATTTGAAATCATTGCTGATTAATGGTGCTCTTCACTGCAATGGTGCTCTGATTGTGGTGAATGCAGGCCAGAAGAATGAGTGAGGGTGGAACATTGCATCCCAACATGGAGGTAGATATTCCAGCAGGTGAATTCAGCTGACCCAGTGGCACAGACATTGGACTGAGAATGAGGAAAATGAAAGTGGTAGGCTACA
>JAJEJO010023033.1:0-26616 GCA_020662805.1 Glaucomys volans | reverse complement strand
CTCCCAAGCTGCTGGGATTATAGACATGTACCACCACACCCAGCGAGTTATGCTCAAATTACTAAAGGAAACAAAGTATAGAAAATAAATTATGAGAATAAAATGGGTAACAAGAAAGCAAACCTAACTCAAATCAAGAAGAGTTACCAGGTGATACTTTAAAAAATGGAAATCAAAAGGCATGCTATTTGAAATAAAGGATAACGTTTCATAGTAAAAAAATCTCAGGACTAGGACTGAACACAGGAATTAGAGAACTAGCAAATTGTAGAGAATAGCAAAGAATTTTCCAAGAACATATCGAAGAGGGAGTAAGATGTGAAAATCTCAAGGAAAATGAGAAAAGCAGAAGTTAGGTTGAGTGGTTCCAAGGACTGAAAAAAGTTGCTTAAGGAAAAATACAGCAAAGGAAAGAGAATCCAAAGCAAAGATTTAATGGAAGATAATTTTTCATGTCTAGAGCTCCTTTTATTTTCAGGATGCTTTTGTATAATTTCTCATTTCATTTTTTAATTTAATTTTTTTAATTTAATTTTTTGTCAAAACTGTTACCCTATATATTTATGTGGTTCAGTGTGATAATTCAGTATGAGTATGCAGTCAGAGTGATCACCATTTCCATCTGCCTAATCAATTCTCATTCTTTTGTGTTGGAACCTTTAACCTCCCCTTCCCTAGTTCTTATGAAATACGCCACAGTGCTCTAAGCTGTAGTCAACTGCTGGTCTGAGGAACTAACTAGTACCAAGTCTGCCCACCTAACTAGGTTTTGGTACTCATTATCTGCCTTCGTCTTTCCCTTATTCCCACCTTTCCAGACTCTATTGATGACTGTTTCACTCTGTACTTCTAAGAAATCAACATTGCTAGCTTCCACCTGTGAACATGTGCTGTTTGCCCTTCTGCACCTGACTTATGTCACTGAACAAAATGTCCTCCTGTGCCACCCACATTACCACATATGACTCAATTTTATTGTTTTTTTAAAGGCCAAATAGTATTCCTTTATATACACCACATTCTCTTATCTATTTATCTGTCCCTGAATACCTCACTTGATTCCTGTCTTGACTTGGTGGATAGTTTTCAATTATCAACAGAGTGCAGGTGTATCTTCGGTACACTGGTTTCATTTCTTTAAGACAAATACCTGGGAGTGGGATGGATGGATTCTGTGGTATTTCTCTCCTACTCACTAGGTGAGACTGAGTTTTGTTTTCCATGATGGGTGTGCTAACATACATTCCCACCAACCAGGGATAGGGTTCCTCTTTGACTTCATCAGTGTTGTGTAATTTTTGCCTTTTTTTACTACCCATTTAAATTGGAGCCAGGTGATATCTCATTGTGGATTAGCTTTTCACTTCCTTCATGATATGGGATGTTGATCATTTTCTTTAATATTCTCATTGCCCCTTTGTATATCTTCTTTTGAGGAATGTCCATTCAGATCATTTACCCACATAAGTTGGATTATTAGATTTTGGGCAGTTCAGTTCTTTTAGTTCCATGTGTATCATGGATATTAATTCCTTGTGATATGGTAAATATTTTCTCCCTTTCTGCAGTTTGCCTCTCACTGTTACTTGCTTATTTGACGTGCAGAATCTTGTTAGTTTGCTATAATACCACTTCTCTGGTTTTGCATTTGTATTTTGCATGTATTTGTCATGTGCAACACCACATTTTGGTTTATATATAAGACTGAATTCTAGTTGAAGCAAATGCACCCACTTCTAGTTTGGCATGAAAGAACTTCAACACCTGGTCCAAGTTAGTGCCTCTTCTCTTACATGATCCCTATGCCTTAAAAAGAACTGCATGGCCTAATTCTTAATCTAGCTCATGGAGAATCATCCTTTTTGTCTACTATTTCACTTCTACATACCCTACTAGGTGTAAATAAAGACACTGATTTTTCCCAAACTTTTTCCTTATATAATCACAAAATACCCTCACACCTAAAACTTTAGTATTTCAGTAGTATCATCACATATTCAAATCTTTTACTAATTTTAAAGAATGTCTCATATTTTCTCATTTAGTTTTGTTTGTGTTAGGATCCAAATACTGTCTACATATTGCATTGGGTGACATTATTGAGTTTTTCTTATTATGTGGTAAGTTATCTCTTTTTCTTATTGTTTATCATGTTAATAATTATTTAGAAGTTTTTGTGTTGGTCTTGAGTTTCCTGGAAAGATTTTTGGTTACTTTATGCAATTTTAGTTATTAGGTTTTTATTCTTTCCCATCGAAGTGCAATGATTGTATATATGATGTAGACAGTAATAACTCCATATATGTGCATGATGTGCAATTGCCAAATTAGAATAATTAGCATTTCTACCTTCTTTCCATTTCTTTATGTTTGGAGCACTTGAGTTCCTTGGTCCAGTTCTCCATACATACAGTAGGTGGTTGTGAACTGTGGTCATTGGAGAATCGCCTTGACTCACCCTCCTGGGATTGCACCCTCTACACTAATAGTGTCCCCTCTAGATGCTGGCATCCTCTTCATTCCCCTTCCTCCACTTCCTCATGTGACTTAAAACATGTGATACTTGTGCTTCTGTGTCTGATTAATTTCATTTAACAGCATCATCTCTGTCATTTCCCTTTAATATTTCAAAATTTGTGTTTTTTAAATAAAATATTATTTTCTTTTTCTCATTTTTTGCCTCTAGCACTAAGGATCAGGCTTTCCTACACTGGACAGTTGCTCTGTCTCTGAGCTGCAGTCCAAGCTCTGGGAGTACTTAGGTGTGGTTATAGCCACAAACCAAGCCTGTTGAAACTTTGGCAGACACTTCTGCTTAAAAACAGAGGGAGAGATGCTGCTGACATCCCCAGCTGGAGAGCATCACACCTGGTAAATAAGCCAGACCCAGAAAGGCAAGCATCAAATGTTTTCATTATGTGGGGAAGTTAGATCAAAATAAGTGAAAAGGCAGAGTGGGAGCCCATGAAAAAAGAAGAGAGATCAGTGGAGCAGAGGAAGGTGTAATAGGAAGGGACAATGGAATGAAATTGGCTAACTCATGCTATGTACATATGTGAATATTCCAGTTTCCGCTTTCTGCATGTCTATTTTTTGTTTGTTTACTTCTTTTCATTTATTTTGATTCATTGTGCACAAATGGATTACAACTGTTGTTTCTCTGGTTGTACACAAGTAGAGTCACAACATTTGTGTAATCATACATATACATAGGGTAATGATGTTTGTCTCATTCTGTTATTATTCTTATCCCTCTTTCTGATCCCACCCCCCCCCTTTTCTCCCTATGCAATTCATGCTTCCTCCATTATTGCCTCCCTCCCACCCGCATTATGAATCATCATCCACTTATCAGAGAGATCATTCAGCCCTTGTTTTTTTGGGATTGGCTAATCTCACTTAGGATGACATTCTCCAAATTCATCCACTACCTGCAAATGGCATAATTTTATTTTCTTTATGTCTGAGTAATATTCCATTGTGTATACATACCACAGTTTCTTTATCCATTCATCTACTGAAGGGCATCTAGATTGGTTCCACAATCTAGCTATTGTGAATTGAGCAGCTATGAACATTGATGTGGCTGCATCACTGTACTAATCTGATTTTAAGTCCTTTGGGTATAGGCCAAGGAGTGGGATAGCTGGGTCAAATGGTGGATCCATTCCAAGTTTTCTAAGGAATCTCCACACTGCTTTCCAGAGTGGCTGCACTAATGTGCAACCTCACCAGCCATGCATGAGTGTACCTTTTTCCCCACATCCTTGCCAACACCTATTATTGCTTGTATTCTTGATAATAGACATTCTAATTCCAATAGAATTATAATTGGGATTGCATTTAATTTATATAACACTTTTTGTAGTATGACCATTTTGATATTAATTCTGTGTATCCAAGAACATGGGAGATCTTTCCATCTTCTAAGATTTTCTTTAATTATTTCTTTAATTGGAGTGAGATGGAATTGTAGGGTGGTTTTGATTTGCATTTCTCTTATTACTAGGGGTGTTGAACATTTTTTACATACCTGTTGAATTCTTGCAGATCCTCTTCTGTGAAGTGTCTGCCCATATCCTTAGCCCATTTATTGATTGGGTTAAAGTTTTTTGAGTTCCTCACTGATTTTGGAAATAAATGCTCTATTTGAAATGTGTGTGGCAAAGATTTTCTTCCACTCTATAGGCTCTCTCTTCACATTGCTGATTGTTTAGTTTGCTGAGAAAAAGGTTTTTAGTTTGAATCTATCCCAATAATTGTTTCCTGCTTTTACTTCTTGTGCTTTAGAGTCATGTTAAGGAAAACTGGTACTAATCCCACATGATGAATATTTGGACTTACTTTTTCTTCTATTAGGTGCAGAGTCTCTGCTCTAATTCCTAGTTCCTTGATGCATTTTGAGTTGAGTTTTGTGCAGGGTGAGGGATAGCGGTTTACTTTCATTTTGCTGCATATGAATTTCCAGTTTTCCCAGAACCATATATTGAAGAGGCTATCTTTTCTCCATTGTAAGTTTTTGGTGCCTTTGTCTATTATGAGAAACTGTATTCATGTGGGTTTGTCTCTGTGTCCTCTATTCTGTAACATTGATCTACCTGCCTACTTTGGTACCAATACCATGCTGTTTTTGTTACTATTGCTTTGTAATATAGTTGAAGTTATGGTACTGTGGTACCTACTGCTTCGCTCTTCTTGTTAAAAATTGCTTTAGCAATTCTGGGTCTCATATTCCTCCAAATTGATTTCATGATTGTTTGCTCTATTTCTATGAGGTCTGTTATTGGAATTTTAATTGGGATTGCATTTAATTTATATAGAACTTTGTAGTATTACCATTTTGATATTAATTCTGTCTATCCAAGAACATGGGAGATCTTTCCATCTTCTGAGATTTTTTAATTTCTGTCTTTAAAGTTCTGTAGTTCTCATTGTAGAGGTTTTTCACTTCTTTTGTTAGATTGATTCCCAAACATTTTTTGAGTCTATTGTGAATGGGGTAGTTTTCCTAATTTCTCCTTCAGAGGATTCATCACTTATGAATGAAAATGCATTAGATTTATAAGCTTTAATTTTATACCCTGCTACTTTACTGAATTCATTTATGAGTTCCAGATGTTTTCTGGTAGAATGTTTAGGCCCCTCTAAATATTCAATCATGTCATCAGCAGATAGGGATACTTTGAGCTGTTCTTTTCCTATTCATATCCCTTTAATTTTTTTTAGTCTGTATAATTGCTCTGGCTAGAGTTTCAAGGATGATGTTGAATAGAAGTGGTGAAAGAGGGCATCCTTGCCTGATTCCAGTTTTCAGCAGGAACACTTTCAATTTTTCTCCATTTAGAATGATGTTGACTGTGGGCATAGCATAGATAACCTTTACAATGTTAAGGAACGTTCCTACTATCCCTATTTTTTCTAGTGTTTTGTGCAGGAAGGGGTGCTGTGTTTTATCAAATGCTTTTTCTGCATCTATTGAAATAATCATGTGGATCCAAACTGTAAGTCTTTTGATGTGGTGAATTACATCTACTGATTTCCAGATGTTTAACCACCCTTGCATCCCTGGGATGAAACCCATTTGATCATGGTGCACTAAATGTTTAACATGTTTTTGTATGGAATTTGCTAAAAATTTTTACGGATTTTTGCATCTTTGTTCATTAGGGATATTGGTCTGATATTTTCTTTCCTCGATGTGTCCTTCTCTCGTTTTGGTATCAGGGCAATATTAACTCCATAGAATGAGTTTGGAAGGATTCCCTCCTCCTCTATTTCATGCAATATTTGAGGAGTATTGGAATGAGATCTTCTTTGAAGGCCTTGTAGAACTGAGCTGAGAATCCTTCTGGTCCTGGACTTTTCTCTGTTGGAAGGCTTTAGATGACTTCTTCCATTTCATTGCTTGAAATTGATTGATATAAATTGTGTATGTACTCCAGATTCAGTTTTGGGGGCACAGATGCCTCTAGGAACCTGTTGATGTCTTCCAGGTTTTCTATTTTGTTGGAGTATAAGTTTTTAAAATAGCTTCTAATTATGTTTTGTATTTCAGTAGTGTCTGTTGTGATATTTCCAAATCCACTATGAATTTTAGTAATTTGAGTTTTCTCTCTCCGTCTCTCATTAGTGTCGCTAAGGGCTTATCAATTTTGTTTATTTTTTCAAAGAACCAACTTTTTGTTTTGTCAATTTTTTGAATTGTTTCCTTTGTTTCAATTTCATGGGTTTCCCCTCTGATTTTCATTATTTCCTGTCTTCTACTACATTTGTTGATGAACTGTTGCTCTTTTTATAGGCCTTTGAGCTGATATGGGAGGTCATGTATTTGTTCACTTTTAATTCTTTGATTGAATGTGCTCCATGCAATGAATTTTCCTCTTAGCACTGCTTTCGCAGTATCTCAGAGAGTTTGGTATGCTGTATCTTTCTTCTTGCTGACCTCTAAGAATTTTTTATTCCCCCCCTAATGTCTTGTTTTATCCAAGCATCATTCAATAGCATATTATTTAAACTCTGGGTTTTGGAGTGGTTTCTCTCTTTTGCTTTATCATTGTTTTCTAATTTCATTCCATTATGATATGATAGAATACAAGGTAGGATCTCTATCTTTTTGTATTTGCTAAGAGTAGCTTTGTGGCATAGCATATGGTCTAATTTAGAGAAGGACTCGTGACCTGCAAGAAAAAAAACTGTATTTGCTTGTCGATGGATGGAATATTCTATATACATCTGTTAAGTCTAATTTAGACGGTGTTATTGAGTTCTATGGTTTCTTTGGTCAATTTTTGCTTGGAAGATCTGTTCAGTGATGACAGAGCTGTGTTAACGTCGCCCAGTATTATTGTGTTTTGGTCTATTTGGTTCCTGGAATTAAGAAGGATCTGATTGACATATATGGATGCACCATTGTTTGGGGCATAAATATTTAGGATTGTTATAACTTGCTGATTTATGCTTCCCTTAAGCAGTATGAAATGTCCTTCTTTATCCCTCCTGACTAACTTTGGCTTGAAGTCCACTTTATCTGAAATGAGGATGGATACCCCTCCTTTTTAACTGAGTCCATGTGAGTGGTATGTTTTTTCCCAATCATTCACCTGTAGTCTGTGGGCATGTTTTTCTATGAAATGAGTCTTTTGAAGGCAGCATGTTGTTGGGTCTTCCATTTTATTCCAATCTGCCAGTCAATGTCTTTTGATTGATATGTTTAGGCTATTAACATTCAGAGTTATTATTGAGATATGACTTGTATTACTGGTCATTTTGACTTATTTTTGGCTTTGACCCTAACTTGGTTTCTCCTTTAATTGACTGTTCCTTTGGGGTAATTCCTCCCTAAGCTGGCTTACATTGTTTTTCTCATTTCTTCCTCTTGGAATATTTTGCTGAGAATTTTCTTTAGTGCATTCTTTCTATTTGTGAATTCATTTAGCTTGTGTTTATCATGGAAGGATTTTATTTCATCTTCAAATCTGAAAGTAAGTTTTGCTGGGAATAAGATTTTTGGTTGGCATCCATTTCCTTCCAGAGCTTGAAATATGTTCTTACAGGCCCTTCTTGCTTTTAGGGACTGTGTTGAGAAATCTGCTGATATTCATAATTGTTTCCCCCTATATGTAATCTGATGTTTTTCTCTTGCAGTCTTTAAAATTCTATCTTTATTTTGTATGTTAGGTACTTTCATTATAACGTGCCTCAGTGTGTATCTGTTGTGATTTTGTGCATTTGGTGTCCTATAAGCCTCTTGAATTTGATTTTCCATCTCATTCGTCAGATTTGGGAAATTTTCTGATATTATTTTGAACAGATTATCCATTCCTTTGGCTTGTATCTTTGCAACTTCCTCAATACCAATAACTCTTAAATTTGGTCTTTTCATGATGCCCCATAATTCTTTGAGTTTCTGGTCCTGATTCCTTACCACCTTTCCTGTTTTGTTGAGTTTGTTTTCAAGATTAATTATTTTATCTTCATTGTCTAAGGTTCTGTCTTCCAAGAGATATAGCTTGTTGGTTAAGATTTCTATTGATCTTTTAATTTGGTTTATTGTAACCTTCATTTCAAGAATTTCTGGGTTTTCTTTCAGAATCACTATCTCTTTATTGAAATGATGTTTTGCCTCCTGCCATTGCTCTTTTAGCATTTCCTGCATTTGCCTTCTTGAATCCTCATTCGCTTCTCAGATCATTTTAATTATGTACAACTCCCTTTCTGACAATGCTTCTGCCATGTTGTCATTGGGTTCTTTTGATATAGTATCTGGGTTTGTTTGGGACATTTTCTTCCCATGTTTTCTCATGTTGCTAGTATATCTTCTCCTCTAATAGTGTGAACCTAGGTATTGCAGCTTCCTCTTAAAGAATTACTGGGTTCCTGCCAATTTCTAATACCTCCCCTTGAAGTGAGAGATCAATATTAGCAGCACACCATATAAGCAATATGTGTCCTTAATCTAAATAGTCCCTGTTAGGATATTAACAGTGTTTCCGTAATAAACAGAGATAAGTTCAAATTATTATCTACAACATAACCAATCAGTTTGCAATAAGGACTGAAATTTCTAATGTTGAACAGAGAGGATGAGGAGGGGTATAGGACATAACATTCATGAGATAAAAAGTGAGTCTATAGATATACTATGTAGTAGAAATACTGGAAGTGGAATTAAAAGAAAAAGGTTGTTAGCATGAGAAAAAATGAGATTCTCCAAGGAAACAGATATGTAAGAGGAAGATAGAGTTATAAGAATATAATAGAACAAGAAAGGAATACAGTGGGCATGATAGAAGTAATCATAATAAGAAACTAATTTAAAAATGTTCTGCCAAAAAATTATACTGTATAGTTCAAACCTCTTATTGTTCAGTGGCCTAATGCCTGAGAGGTGCTTGATCAAGTGGTGAACCAAGAATGGTTCTGTCCCACTACTCCCAGGTTATGAGTAATCAATGCTTCTGGACAAAGGCGACCTGGTGTTGATGGATGATCAATTGCAGCATGGGTGCTAGCCTCCAGACCAGGGTGTGAGCCTGGGCACCAGACAAGGGGGGGAGTGCAGACCTGTGCTCAGTGCTGGACACACTGGACTTGATGGCCCATGAAGACCTGATTTCCCCGCTGGAGATTCAAGCAGAAGCAGGCCTATTCTCCTCCCCTGGGAATACCCACTGTGGGCCTGATAGCACAACAGGCCCGTGCTCTCTGCTGGAGATGATGTATCCGATGTGCCAGGAGTCCTCAGCTCTGTGCTGGGGACTCAAGTGCATTGGACAAATGTCTTGGAATTGGCATTTGTTGCTGTGGCAGTGAGTACTGCACTGGAAGCAGCTGCAAACCAGCAATGCCCACCTTCTTCATGGTCAAGGAAATGAAAATATTGTTTCTCCCTACATTTATCATGCATACTCATAAGATCACCTATTTTTCTTTCATGATAAAAGTGGAAGATGTACTGCCTTACTGAATTTAGGGTACAAAAATATAATCACTTCAACTGTGTGATTCATAAAAGCATAAAAACATGACTCACAGGTCAGGAACCCAGGAAGGTCAAGGTGAAAGGGCAATCATTCACTGTCTGTGAGGGCATTTCTCTGACTCAGGTCAGGTGCCCTATTGCTGTGGCTCCCATCAAAATTGGAGTGAACTCCTTCAAACATTTTTTAAATAATGACATTAACTCTAATAATTGAAGGTTGACACTTTATGACCTAATCACCACTCCAAATCCCTATTTGTTCATACCATCAATCTCAGAGCTAAGTTTCAACACAGAAATTTTGGGAGGACACAAAACACCTATCTCGCTAAATTGCACCTCTGTAAGCTATGACCTGGTTAATCTATCTGAGTGGCAAGTGCTTACTGAGAGACCACAATGAGCAAGATCATTTGCCAAGTTTCAAGGTTATAGAGATGACAAGCACTCTTCAATGCCATCTGGAGTAGGTCTTCCCATCCCATAAGTCAAAATTCATAGCATTCAACATGTGTGAATTTTCTCTGTAACTGAATTGAATCCACATGTTAATTTGGATAATGTTCTTTCCAGTTTTGAGTCTCTCCAGCCATGAACATGCCTGCTGCACCATAATTCAAGACTTATTTTACTTTTCTAAATGATGTTCAATAAGTCTGGGGTTGAAATTTTTCAAATGTTTACATTAAATTCATTTCCGGGTCACTACGTGATGTTCAAGTATTGTAAATATCATCTCCTTAAATTTGTTTTCCAAAACCAAATTAAAAGTGCGTATGCTAACCTGGTATTCAGCCACTGTTGAAGTCAATTTCTAGCTGATTGAGTTGTGTGGATTTCACATTCATGCACAGACATGCTCTGACTATGCTCCATTCTGTCACATCTTTCTGGGTTTGTTCCTCCTGACTCCTTTGCCTGGCTGTGCTCCCTGAGTGGGACCTCCCAAGGAAGGGGAGCAATGCATGGTGTATCTGTGCACTTTGGTCCCCAGCTGTCAACTCTGCAAAGTGTTTGCTTTATTGTTCTGTAAAGACCTGTTAGAGGGTTGAAGAAGCCCTCCTACTCCAGGGCAGCAGTTGTCATTTTTTGTATAAAATGAATAGATGTTGAATTTCATCATGTTTATAGCTATTGAAATTATAACCTCTCTCTCTCTCTCTCTCTCTCTCTCTCTATCTATCTATCTATCTATCTCTCTCTCTTTATTTACTTTGTATAAACAATTTCAGTTATGATGCAGTATCTTTAAAAACCATAGCTGCATTTAACTTTTGTATGATATGTGAATTTAGTCTGAAAAGGAAAATGGCCTGTAAATTCCTTCTCCTGTCATGATCTTGTCCATTCAGGGACCAAAATTAAGGTATTAGGAGGAGAAGATGGAATGTTCCCATGTTTCCTACTCTTTGACATCTATTTTGCTCACACCTACTAACTGTCCTTACTAACGGGATTCACTGTGATGATTCCATGGAAGCATGGGGATGAGTGGATGATACCCACCCACCCATCTCATCTTCCAGTCCCTACTCCAGCACCCTTTCCAGGATGTAACCACTGTCCCACTTTTAGGACAGGTCTTCTTTTAGTTTCCACATCTAAGAGTCAAAATGCAGTCCTTGTCTTTCTGTGTCTGGCTTATTTTGCTTGATTCTGTCCTCCAGTTCCATTCATTTCCCTGCAAATAACAGGACTTGACTTTTCTTTATGGTTGAGGGATGACTGCGTGGGGTATGGGTGCTGCAGTTGGGGTCCATCCATCTTGATGGGCACCTAGGCTGGCTCCACATCTTGGCTGTTGGGAACAGTGCAGAGCACAGGAGTGCAGTTGCCATTTAAACATACTAATTTTATTTTCTCAGTCCTGGATTATTGGTAGTTCTACTTTTATTTATTTGAGGAAGCTAGGTACTGCTTTCCATGGAGGCTGTACTTATTTTTATTCCCAACAGAAGTGTACCAATTCTTTCTCCTCCACATCCTCCTCAGCATTTTGTGATTATGATTCACTTGTTTTTATTAGTGCATTGCAGTGATACACACCAGCCTGGTTCACTGTGACATGATGCACATAATAGAGTGTGCTCATTCATTCCCCAGTCTTCCACCTTCCCACCCCTCCTCCCTTGCTTTGGCAGGGTACACACTAAAACGTGTTGTTTTTGACAACTGCCATTCTAACTCTGGTACAAAAGCATCTTGTTATATTTGTGATTTGCATTTTCCTGAGAAGTCTGGCTAACCAGGTATCATGTCCTTCTGAATGTCCGCTGAAACACACCAGTATATATGTAGGTCAAACGTAAAATTTGTGGGAATTTAAAAACTATGAATTTGATTTCTTCAACACATATGGGCAACTCAAATATTTTCTTCTTCTTGTGACATTGTAATAATTATTATTCACCTGATAATTTGTGCATTTTATCTAATATTTCAGATGTTTAACAGGAACATACTTAGAACTTACTTTCATCATGTTAACAATGTTTTGTATCTGTATCGATAACTAACTTTCAGTCTTAATATGACTTATTTTTGTATTTTTTCTTTTATCTCAGTAGTGTTTTCTAAATTTTCTTTTACTAAAATCAACTTTGAATTTATCTTGCATTTTCTTAAGTTTTCTTCAATTTATCATTTCCTTTCTTCTGCTCTCTTTATGTTTAGGTTGTGCCCCTTTTTCTAAGTTTGCAATGCACTCTTAGAACATAAAACTGTCACTCTTTTTCATGTAAATGTGCATAATATATCTTATCTCTATTATCAATCTATCTATCTACCTATCTATCAATCATCTGTATGTCTACAGGATGTCTCTTTGTAAAACTAACCTCAGATGAATCCCACCAGATGTAAGAGGTAGCATTTTAAGTTTGGGCCACTTTGGATTCCTGTCATTAGGTTTTCTATAACCTATGGGGTTTGCTTTGAAGTGTATTTTAAAATCTTTGAGCATGTAGAAATTGCAGTTGGTGGGATATGTTTTTGTTTATTTGGTTTGGTTTTTGCTCTTGCTTTTGAGATGAGGTCTCACTGATTTGCTAAGTTGCTGAGGCTGGCCTGAGCTTGCAGTCCTTCTGCCATAGCTTCTGGAGAGTCTGAGGTCATAGTTATATGCCACTGCAGCCAGCAGCAGCTGTGCTCTTTATATGTGTATCTGGAATATACTGAGAACCAACTGTATACCCAATATGCACATACCTAGAACTTTTACAAAAAATGACAATATGCTAGGATATATTGTCAGATTCAGTATATTTTAAATGAAAAGAAATCATACTACTATATTGTGAAGCTAAACTATATAAAATCACAAAGAGAAAATGACAAAATTCCCACTCTAGAGTTGATTAAATACCACAAATATGAGTGATTCCAACACGGTAGCTACTGTACACATATCTCTTCAATAGTGGTCTGTCAGGGATGGAGATATAGCTCAGTTGATAGAATGCATGCCTTCCTTCCAAAGGGTCCTGGGTTCAACCCCCAGCACCACAAAATAAACAAAAAAATAGTGGTCTACCAGCCCTTTTACCTCACATTTGAACACCCATACCCACCTTCTTTGTTTACCCATACCCACCTTCTTTTTTTACCCACCTTGTTTGTTTACACTGAACATCTTTTGTTAGGTTCTCTGAACAGTACTTGAAGCCATAATTGCCATATTTAGCCATTTCTAAAAATCCTACCAATAATGAAATCCATCTTTTTGTCATCTGATGTGTTAATGCTACCACCACTTTCAAGAGGTTCCCTGCATCTTCCTAAAACATGTAGATGGCACAACTGAAACTCATCCTGCAAGTCTGTATGTGTGCATTTATTGCAGACTGATGGCTCTACATTGGATTCTCATTGTTATATTCCATCTTCCCTACACATTGTAAACTAGAAGACAGTAAATACACCTGCCCACTGAGGGTATGCATGCACCACAGCTTGCACACACTGCAGAAATAGATTTTCTTCTATCAAAAGCAGCCTGTCTGAGCATCTGATCTTTATCAATAATAGTGGTTGGTACAGAGAAATTAAGGAGGGGTAGGTCTATGCCTGTGCTATACTACTTGGAAATCTCCATGTAATTTGTAGGAAGATGAAAAGCAGATACATAAGTTATAATTTGCTATATATTGGAATGGAGAGGAAACTGAGGTTACTTTTAGGCAGTCAAAGGGACTTCCTTAGCTAGTACTGTTTACAGTGGGGCTAGAATAAGGAATCAAAGAGTGTACATCAAGGCACAAGGAGTGTCAGTGCAGATGGCATTATTAAAGGTTAGAAGAAGTAAATTATCAATTTAAGAAAGGAAGAATTCTCTTTCTGCTACTATCTCTCAGATCCTTTCTAGTCCCTCGCATAGGTGGGGGATAGAGGAGAACTCAGACATTTCTCCCTAAGACATGCACTCACCTGTCTGGTTGAAAATCTCATCCTCTGGGCAGGGGGTGCAGTCAAAACAACATGCAGCCTTTCCCTCCTGTGGGGACTTCCTGAATCCAGGTCTACAACTCACACTGCAGACTGAGTGGGGAGTCTAGGAAAATAATGTGTGTGTTGGAAACAGAGGGCTCTGACCCAGTCCCACAATAACTGTAATGTTATAGAGTAGTGGACTGCCATGTCCACCACTATTCCCCTTGGTGATTGACATGGTTCCACTGGGAATAATGAAGATTCTTGCACAGTCTATTCTTCTGGGAAATGTGGACATGGCATGCTCTTTCTTGTCTTTCTTATTTCTTATTGCTATTGCCTTAATATTTGGATGTTTGCATTTAAAGATTTCAGTAAAAAACATATATTAAGTAATTTGGAACATAAAAATAACACCACTCAAGTCTTAATTGATTTCATATTAATATTACCTTAAACAAACAGAAAAAATGTTGTGGGTCAGATCAACAAGATTTATTGTCCACTGCTCTCAGTGAGCTTAAAGCAGCCAGACTGCCTGGCTGCTTTAGCCCAAGCCAGAATGTGCTCCCCTCTTAGTGAAACTCTTTTCACAGTTCAGGAACCTCAGTGAATTGCATATAAGATTGATGGGAAGCTGTACCTTGGGTGTCATTTAACTATTAACAAAAGCAAGTTACAACTTATATACTATAGACAGGCCAAAAAATCTTTATGTTTCAGCCTCCCAGACATGTCTAAGTACACCTGTTTCTTATCCCTGACACAACTTTAAATCACAATGTGTTTAACCTATAAGGATAGCCTTGGCTCTTATCACTCCTAGTAAGATGAATACCAGAACCAGTTAATAGTTTAGTGATGTTTTGTTTAGAAAAGTAGAACTTGATTTGTTTTGATTAAGCTTATGTGCATCACATTCCCTTAGAGTTTTACCACCTCCCCTTCCATGCAACCTTAAAAGAATGTACTCAAGCTGAATGTATAGATATAGATAGATCGTGTGTGAAGCAGTAATTGAACTTACAACTTAGCTGTGAAGTAGTAAACTTAATACTAAGCCTCAGATCTTCAAGTTTGTGTCATTTTATTCTCATCGCCTACACCTTCCCCTCACCAAGCTGTACCATGAGCCCTGCTAAGGCTGGACCTTGGCAGTGGATCACTAATGAACATACTTTGTAGATATCCACAAAAAATAATTGATAAGATGCCAACTACATTGCAAATGGGATACTTATGATCATTTGGAAACCTATGGTCGAATGCACCTGTTTGTTTCCTACCCATAAGAAATCTACTAAGAAAATCTTGGAAGCATGACACAGAGTTATTAAATTTCAAAAGCTTGTTTTTTAGTAAGCTCTGCAGAGCCACAAAATGCACCATGGCACCCTGGCTATTTATGCTTAATTCAAGGTGTTATGCTTAGATTCAACAAAACTGTCTGTTTCCTGTGGCCCACTGTATCTTGTCCTCAGATAAAGACAGTTGTTGAGGATTAGGTAGGTAAGGGTAAAATATTCCAACTTTCACCTTAATTCTAAGGCCTTCTGGAAAATTCCAAAAGTTAAAAATATCTAACCCTCCAATCAGCTGTCCTTTCTGATTCATACTCACTGGGTCTCCTGCAAGTTCTGAAATCTTATGTTCTCCAGGAAAGAAGCAACTGAAAGAGAGGCACCAAGTTATGAAGAGTGACCCAGGGTTATGAAGAAAGCTGGATTAGGGAATGCTCCACATTTTCTTTAATCCCATCTTAAGTATTCCACTTCACTACAGGCACATGATGGAGTAAAACATGGAGAACTAGTATATCCTAATGTTTCTACAATATCCATCAGGCTCAGGAAGAGAGGCACAAACACAGGCACACCTGGGTGGTCAGAGGGCATGCAATTCAGATGAAACACAACAGCATTTGCTCTTCTTGTTCTCAGAGCACCTTTCAGCCAGGTCAACTCCCAGTGCCTACAGTGGTTGCAAAATTGTGTGAGATCACTTATGCAAGCCTTCCATTGTGCTCAGCATCCCTCAGGGAGTAAAAGGGATAGTTCTCTGATTGTCAATTAAGGACTTTCTGGAAGGAGTCAGTTTCTCCTGTTGAGAGCAGTAGGTGGGCAGCATCTTGAGATGCTCTCTAATGAAACACTGATGATCTTCATTCCTGGCTCCTGTCTCCCTTCGCATTGGAATCTCATTCTTGATCACCACGCAGGCATTGATATACCTGCTGGCAGTGAAAACATACAGAAGTGCTTGTGTTTGTGGAGAGGATCCTACACTGCTTGGTTTGAGCCCCTGTGGAAACCATCAAGGCAGGATGCCACATTGGTGAAGATTGCCTCACCCAATAGGAGACATTACCTGCCAGGGGAAGAACACTGTTCCTTTCCCATTCTTCACTGGTTGCACATCCACTTTGACTTATGGAAAACCTGACGTCTTAGTCTAGGATCTTTTTCTCCAAGAATGTCATTTGCCCCTTCTTTCTGTCATATGAGGTGACACCAAGTTGAATATTCTTTTCATTCTATGACTTCAAGTTAATCTGGGAGTCTCAAATTCAGTTGCTCCAAGTAGTTTGTTACCTAAAGAAAAATCTTTTAATTGTTGGATTATTGTTTATCCCCAATTTTCCATTTGCTCACATGCATTTCTTCTGTCCTAGAAGACTATTTTGATGAAATCATGAAAGTTCATGAATGCAGGTAAAATTGCACTTTATGAATGATCTCTCACTTTATGGAATCAAATCTTTCTAGTTGCTCATACTTTCAAGAATGGAAGTCTGATTTTTTATTTCTTTCCCGTCATATGAATGTATTCATTGAGTTGGGGAAAACGAAATTCCAAACCAACTTCATGACCTTGCATTTTTGTTAAAGAAAAGAGACAGCAAAGACATTCTCAAAACTGCAATGCATACGTCTTATTTATGAAATCTTAAAAAGGAAAGGAAAATTTATAAAACCACCAGGAGAGAGAGGGAGAGATCTATCCTTGGTTGAGCCACAGAAATTTTGATTCGGTTACTTATCATATGAGTAGGCAAATTTGAAATCCATTCAGTTAAACCACATGCTAGGAAAATCCTCATTAAATACTGAAATTAACTGTGTTAATTACACTTGGAGAGTTGTGACAAAAATAATTGACAAGAGCAAAGTAGAGGAGGAAATGTATATTTTGGGATTGTGGTTTCAGATGTTCAGTCCATGGTCAGCTGGTTCCAATGCTCTGGGTCTCAGTTGAGGCAGAACATCAGTGCAGAAGTCCAGCTTCTTGAACTCATGACAGACAGGAAGGGTGGGGGAGGCACTTCAGGGACAAAATCTGAATCCCAAGTGCATGCCCCCATGACCAACTTCCTCCACTCATTTCCCACTGTTAATAATTACCACCCAGTACAGTAGTCCTTTCAAACTATTAGTCTATTGTGTGGACCAGTCCACTGATTAGGTCACCATTCTCATAATCTAATCATCTCACCTCTGAACTTTGCTCCATTGCCTAAAATGAGTCTTTTGGGGACATCTCATATCAAAGCACAACATCATCAAGTAGAAAGTAGCAACAAGGAGCCAAAGAGACATAAAATGAGGGGGAAATAATGAAGTGAATGAACATGTCTGATTCAAGAGGAAATCTCTTGTTATACTTCTTGAATAGTAAAAACAAGGTAAGAGTTTAAGCATGTGAATTAAGACTTATACTCAAACTATAAGTAAACAACAAATAAAATAAATTTGAAATAGTTCAGGAGAGGAAACTGGAGAATGAAACAGAGTAAGAAAAACATATGAAAGATATCTAAAAGAAAAGTAATTAGCAGACCTGGATCTTGGAAAAAATAATATAATTGATATTACTCAGGCAAGTCTAATGAAGGAAAATAACTTAGGGAAAGCATATGCTGGCAACATTATAAATAAAGCTGCACAGGCAAAAGTAAATCCATTCCTTTCACTTCAGAGAAAAGACTGACATTTTTACATAAAAATGTAGTTTCATAAATTAGCACAAATATAAAATAAAGAGAGAAAAGTATGCAAATAAGAGCTACAAGGTTTCCACAGAAGTTTTAAGAAAAAAGAGCTCAAATTCTGAGCACACCTACATGGATTTCAGATAAGCTTTTTATATAACACAGGAATAGATCTTCAATCTTCTAAGAAACTCTTAAATAAAACAAAAAATAAGAAAAATGAAACATGTCTGTTATTGATGGAATTCACAAGTTTGCTAATAACATTAAAAGTAGAACAAAGATAGTCCTGCACAGAATCTTAGATACTCTTTGTAAGTCCACACATTTAATATCTATTTCCAAGGAAAAAATACCATTATGTTCATTGAAGTATAGAAAATATTGTATAAAAGTAAGCATCTATTTCTGAGTAGTCCTACTAGTCCGGTTGGAGGATATTTTCCTTACATTCTTTTTGACAAAACCACTAAAACTGTAACCCTGTACTAACTCATCAAATTTAAGTGACTTGTGAGGTTATGGATATGCTAATTAGCTTGAAAATCATTTCATGTACAAAACACATACCAGAGTGTCACACTGCACCCCATAGTGCATACAAATTTGCCAAATAAAAATAAAATTAATGATAAGACTAAAACTCTTTCAAATCAATACCCATAGCAAGTGTGTTGAGTCACAGGCTCTGGAGGGTGTTGGGCATGTAATGTCACACCCTTCCAGCAGTGCTCTGCAGAGACTGGAACTCTACCACCCCACACCAGAGCCAATGCTATGAACATTGACATCTGCACTGTTGGCTCTGGGGCCTCCTCTTTCTGGAATGGAAAAAAGATGATGGCTCTGGGGCCTCCTCTTGCTGGAATGGAAAAAAGATGATGAAAAATCTGTGTCAGTCCCATTCCCATAAAATGTATCATTCCTGTTAGCAATTGAATCATCTATTGGGTTTCCTAAGTTGTTAGATATGCATAGACAACAGGAAAATGAGAATAGAAACAGTAACAGGCTGCCATATTTGTTCAACTGGGCAATGCATGGACAATATGAAAGGGAAGAGAACTAAGAAGGATTGTGAGAAGGCAAACAAGTACTAAAAGACTGTGAGATTGTCAATGGCTATTAGAATTTGCTGTTATTGGTAATGGGAACACATTTGTAGTGTAATAAGAAACATAAGAATAATTACACTGACTGCTTGGATAAAAACATAAAATTCTGCTAAAAAACCTAAAAACATATAAAGTCATGTTGCAAGATGTCACTATACTCCAAAACGTGCTACCAAAGGTATATCTTGGCAAGAGATAGTAAAAAGTATTTTAAAAAGTAGCAGTAAAATTTCCTTAGTATTCTGGTAACATGAATCTGTTCAACATCTCTAGAAATTACACAAATGCAAAACCAAACTACAGGGCAAACATGTTGTTCAACATGGCAAAATGCAGGAGTTGTGATGAGGAAACAGTGAACCTGTACTTTTCCCCAGATTCAGAGAGTATGTCCAGTGCCCTGCACATGAGTACCCTAATAGTGAGTCAATTTCTGCCTCCCCAAGGTGGTGACTTTCCTGGACTTTGAGGTGATCCAGGGATGACCCTGACCTGCAGAGTTCTTTGCTTCTCTGTTGTCATAGCTACGGTTCTTGGGGTCTTTGTGAAGCACAGAGACAATCCCATAGACAAGGCCAACAATAAGGCTCTCACCTACATCCTGGTCATCTCCCTCATCCCATGCTTCCCCTGCTCCATGCTTTTCATTGGCCACCACAATCCAGCCACCTGCATCCTCCAGCAGATGACATTTGGACTGGTGTTCACTCTGGCAATTTCTACTCTCTTGGCCAAAACTGTCACTGTGATTCTGGCCTTCAACATAATTGCTCTAGGGATAACATTGAGGCAGTTTCTGATATTAAAGGCACCTAACTTCATCATTTCTAGCTGCTCCCTGATTCAAATATTGGTACAGTTTGTCTGGGGATCTCTCTTCCCTTTGTGGACACAGACACACATTCTGAACATGGCCATACCATCATCATGTGCAACGGGTGCTTAGTCACTGCCTTCAACTGTGTCCTGGGTTTTATGGATTTAAAACAATCTATTAAACAGGCTGTCCTGGCCCTGGGGACCTTCACAGTGGCTGTCCTGGCTAGGAACCTTCCTGACATGTTCAATGAAGACAAGTTTCTGACCTTCAGCATGCTGGTGTTTTGCAATGTCTGGATTACTTTCCTCCCTGTGTACCACAGCACCAAGGGCAAGGTCATGGTGATCATGGAGGCCTTCTCCATCCTGGCCTCCACCTCAGGGTTGCTAGTTTGTCTTTATCACTAAATGCTACATGATTCTTATAAGACTGGATAAACACTCAGAAATATTTAAAGAAAAGAAATATTTCCAAGGATATCAGCATTTTTGATGGTTTATCCAAAAAGACCCTTTCACATTTTTTGGATGTTGAATCAAAAAAAAAAAAAAAAAAACTGAGGCTCAAGGTTTCCAGCAGGGCCACGATGCTACAGCTCCGGGTGAGATCTGGTCTGGAGCAAAGACAGTGCCAGCTCAGGCAGAGAGTTTGGGGCATTCAGCGCCATTCTGCAGCTTCCCTGGCAGAGAGAGACCATCTTCAGCTGCCTGAGCCCTCGGAGCTCAGCTCAAGTCTTCCAGCAGGGCCGCAGTGCTGCGGCTTCAGGTGAGATCTGGTCTGGAGCAGAGATAGTGCCAGCTCCGGCAGGGAGTTTTGGGCCCTTTGGTGCCATTCTGCAGCTTCCCTGGTGGAGAGAGACCATCTTCGGCTGCCTGAGTCCTTGGACCTGAGTTCAGGTCTTCCTGCGAGGCCACGGTGCTGCGACTCCTGGTTGCCTCTGCCCAGAAGCATTAATCATTCCCAACCTGGAGGTAATGGGATAGCAGCTATCTTGGGTCACTGCTTGATCAAGCAACTCTCAAACATCGGGTGAGTTACTGGAAATCTGCGGGGACACTTTAAGTCTTTACAGGGAAATTGCAATCCCTCTAATTTGCATTGCTAGAGGGGAAGATACAAGAGCAACATGAGAAAACACGGGAAGAAATGGTCCGAAACAAACCTAGATGATACATCAAGAGAACCCAAAGACAGCATGGTAGAAGGAATGACAGAAAGGGAGTTCAGAATGTTCACAATTAAAATGATCTGAGAAGAAAATGATGTGACAAGAGAGCAGATTCAGGCTATAATCAGCTAATAGAGCAATTGCAGGAAGCAAAAAATCATTTCAATAAAGAGAAAGAAGTCTTGAGATAAAAACAAACAGAAATCCATGAAGGAAACAAGGAAATGAACGAAACAATCAACCAAGTTAAAAACTCAATAGAAAGCATAATTAACAGAATAGATCACTTGGAAGACAGGACCTCAGACAATGAAGACAAAATATTTAATCCTCAAAACAAAGTCAAACAAACAGAGAAGATGGTTAGGAATCATGAGTGAAGCCTCCAAGAAATATGGGACATCATGAAAAGACCAAATTTAAGAGTTATTGGAATTGAGGAAGGGACAGAGATACAAACCAAGAGTATGAATAATCTGATCAATGAAATAATATCAGAAAATTTCCGAAATATGATGAATGAGATGGAAAATAAATTACAAGAGGCTTACAGGACAGCAAATGCACAGAATTTCAACAGATCCACACCAAGGCACGTTATAATGAAAATACCTAACATATAAAACAAAGAGTGAATTTTAAAGGCTGGGAGAGAAAAGCATCAGATCACATGCAGGGGGAAACCAATACAGATATCAGCAGATTTCTCAGCCCAGACCCTAAAAGCAAAAAGGCCTGAAACAACATATTTCAAGCTCTGAAAGAAAACGGATGCCAACCAAGAATCTTATAGAGAGCCAAACTTACCTTTAGATTTGATGATGAAATTAAAACCTTCCATGATAAACAAAAGCTTAAACAATTCACAAAGAGAAAGCCTGCTCTACAGAACATTCTCAACGATATATTTGAAGAGAAACAAACGAAAAACAGCAATCTCAGTCAACATGGGGACGTATTACACTAAGGAAAGAGTCAATGAGAGGAAAAACAAAGTTAAGCTTACAAAACCCAAAAAAGCTAAAATGGCAGGAAATAAAAGCCATATCTCAATAATAGCCCTGAGTAAATGGCCTAAACACATCAATCAAAAGACATACACTGACAGATTGGATTAAAAAGAAAGACCCAACAATATTCTGCCTTCAAGAGACTCATCTCATAGAAAAACATGCCCACAGACTAGAGGTGAAAGGTTGGGAAAAAACGTACCATGTACATGGACTGAGTAAAATAGCAGGAGTTTCCATCCTCATTTCAGATAAAGCAGACTTCAAGCCAAAGTTAGTCAGAAGGGATAAAGAAGGACATTTCATACTGCGTAAAGGAAGCATAAATCAGCAAGACATAACAATCATAAATATGCACCAAAAAATGGTTCATCCATGTATGTCAATTAGATCCTTCCCAATATCAGGAATCAAATAGATCAAAACACAATAATACTAGGGGACTTTAACACACCTCTCTCATCATTGGACAGATCTTCCAAGCAAAAATTGAACAAAGAAACCATAGGACTCAATGACACAATCGCTATTTTGGACTTAACAGACATATATAGAATAAAAAAGCAAATACACTTTCTTCTCAGCAGCTCATGGTTCCTTATCTAAAATAGACCATATGTTATTCCACAAAGTTACTCTTAGCAAATACAAAAACATAGGGATACTACCTTGTATACTATCAGATCATAATGGAATGAAATTAGATATCAATGATAAAGTTAAAAACAGAAACTACTCCAAGACCTGGAGATTAAATAATATGCTATTGAATGATCCATGGATAACAGAAGACATTAAGGGGGAAATTAAAAGATTCTTGGAGGTCAATGAGAACAAAGATACAACATATCAAAATCTCTGGGATACTACGAAAGCAGTGCTAAGAGGAAAATTCATTGCATGGAGTGTATTTAATAAAAGAATGAAAAGTCAACAAATCAAGTACCTCACATTACAGCTCAAAGCCCTTGAAAAAGAGGAACAGATCATCACTAAAAGTAGTAGAAGACAGGAAATAATCAAAATCAGAGCTGAAATCAATGAAATTGAAACAAAGGAAACAATTCAAAAATTTATGAAACAAAAAGTTGGTTCTTTGAAAAAATAAACAAAATTGATAAACCCTTAGCCTCGCTAACAAAGAGAAGGAGAGAGAAACTCCAAATTACTAAACTTCGTGATGGGAATGGAAATATTACAACAGACACAAATGAAATACAAAACATAATTAGAAGGTACTTTGAAAATTTATACTCCAACAAAATAGAAAATCTTGAAGACATTAACAGGTTCCTAGAGACATATGAGCCACCCAAACTGAATCTGGAGGACATACACAATTTAAATAGATCAAATTCAAGCAATGAAATAGAATAAGTCATCAAAAGCCTACCAACAAAGAAAAGTCCAGGACTGGATGGATTCACAGCCAAGATCTACAAGAACTTTAAAGAAGAGCTCATTCCAATACTCTTCAAAGTATTTCATGAAATAGAGGAGGAGGGAACCCTTCCCAAATCATTCTATGAAGTTAATATCACCCTGATACCAAAACCAGCGAAGGACACGTCAAGGAAAGAAAATTTCAGGCCAATATCCCTAATGAACATAGATGGAAACATTCTTAACAAAATTTTAGCGAATTGCATACAAAAGCATATTAAAAATTAGTGCACAATGATCAAGTGGGTTTCATCCCGGGGATGCAATGCTGACTCAACCTCCGGAAATCAATAAATGTAGTTCATCACATTAACAGACTTAAAGTCAAGAACCACATGATTATTTCAATTGATGCAGAGAAAGTATTTGATCAAATACAGCACACATTCATGTTCATAACACTAGAAAAAATAGGGATAGTGGGGACATTCCTTAGCACTGTAAAGGCTATCTATGCTAAGCCCACAGCTAACATCATTATAAATGGAGAAAAATTGAAAGCATTCCCCTTAGAGATGGAGCAAGGCAGGGATGCCCTTTCTCACCACTACTATTCAACATTGTCCTTGAAACTCTAGCCAGAGCAATTAGACACACCAAAGTATTAGAGGAATACGAATAGGAAAAGAAGAGCTCAAACTATCCCTATTTGCTGATGACATGATTCTCTATTTAGAAGACTCTAAGAAATCCATCAGAAAACTACTGGAACTCATAAATGAATTCAGTAAAGTAGCAGAATATAAAATTAATGCTCATAAATTTAATGCATTTTTATTCATAAGTGATGCATCCTCAGAGAGACAATTCAGGAAAACTACCCCATTCAAAATAACCTCAAAAAAAAAAAAAAACTTGGGAATCAATCTAACAAAAGATGTGAAAGACCTCTACAATGAGAACTACAGAACACTAAAGAAAGAAGTTAAAAAGAATCTGAGAAGATGGAAAGATCTCCCATGTTCTTGGGTAGGCAGAATTAATATTGTCAAAATGGCCATACTTCCAAAAGCGCTATACAAATTCAATGCAATTCCTATTAAAATCCCAACGAAGGACCTCATAGAAATAGAGCAAGCAATCATGAAATTCATTTGGAGGAATAAGAGACCCAGAATTGCTAAAGCAATCCTTAGCAAGAAGAGTGAAGAAGGGGGTATCACATTACCAGAACTTCAAATATACTACAGAGCAATAGTAACAAAAACAGCATGGTATTGGCACCAAAATAGACAGGTAGATCAATGGTACAGAAGAGAGGACCCAGAGACAAACCCACATAAATACAGGTATCTCATACTTGACAAAGAGCCAAAAACGTACAATGGAGAAAAGACAGCCTCTTTAACAAATGGTGCTGGGAAAATTGGAAATCCATATGCAGCAAAATGAAACTAAACCCATATCTTTCACGCTGTACAAAACTCAACTCAAAATGGATCAAGGACCTACAAATTAGACCAGAGACTCTGCACCTTATAGAAGAGAAAATAGGTCCAAATCTTCATCATGTTGACCTTGGACCAGATTTCCTTAACATGACTCCCAAAGTGCAAGAAATAAAAGCATGAATCAATGATTGGGATAGAGTCAAACTAGAAAGCTTTTTCTCAGGAAAGGAAACAATCAGCAATGTGAAGAGAGAGCCTTCAGAGTGGGAGACAATCTTTGCCACACACACTTCAGATAGAGCACTAATCTCCAGAATCTACAAAGTGCTCAAAAATCTTTACACCAAGAATACTATTAACCCGATCTATAAATGGGCCAAGGAAATGAACAGACACTTTACAGAGGAAGATCTACAAGCAATCAACAGATTATGAAAAAATGTTCACCATTCCTTATTATAAGAAAAATGCAAATCAAAACCACCTTACGATTTCATCTTACCCCAATTATAATGTCTTTTATTAAGAATACAGGCAAGCTGATCCAAGATGGCGGATTAGAGGAAGGCTGCATTCCTACTTGTTCCGTGGATTCCTACTTGCTCGGGATTCAAACAGAAGGAATATGACTCTCAACGAGATTTAATATTCAAAGCACATATAAGGGGTCCCCAGGTGCCGCTCCAGAACCAACTCAGCCGGGCTGGGCTCGGCACTCCGCGGGCAGCGACGATCTGGGAGCCGGACAGCTACGATCCAGGAGCGCCTGACCCTGCAGCTGCTTCGGAGCCACCTACCTGGATCTGGGCCAGCCAAAAGTGAGTGCGGGTCCCCAGTAGCGCTTTGGAGTCACTGGCCGCGGCTCCAGCACCAGCCAGCGGCCTCCCAGGCAGAGACCGAGCATCTCAGGCTACCTGGGCATTCAGAGGCGTCCGGGAAACTCTGAGATCACGGACTCTGGTGGGGAGATGGAACTACCCCACGCCATTTTGGCGGCTTAACTGGCGGAGAAGGCTCATTACCAGCTTCCTGGGGCCTTCGGCTGCGTCAGGGGAGCTTCAACTGGGAAACTCTGGGAACGCAGTCTCTGGCGGGAAGTGGGAACTATTCTGTGCCACTCCCCCCAGCTTACCTGGCAGAGAGCGCCCATCTTGGGCTTCCCAGGCCCTCAAGCCGCACCTGGAGATGTTGGCCCGAAGCCCCTGGAATCGCTGACTCCGGCAGGGGAGGTGGAACTGCTCTGAGTTTGGCGATTCCCTGGCAGTGGGGGTCCATTTCCAGCTTCCTGGGGAAGCCAGCTGCGTCAGGGGGAGCTCCAGCCGGGAAACTCTGAGAACGCAGTCTCTGGCAGGGAGTGGAAACTACTCTGCGCCACTCCCCCAGCTTCCCTGGGGCCGCCAGCAGTGTCAGCAGTGTCTGAAGTGATCTGGCAGGGAGCTTTGGGCCTTTGGCAATAGCTTACAGTGTCCCGAGGAGAGAGCAACCACCTACCACTGCCTGAACCCCCAGCGAGGAGTTCAGGTCAGCCTGGGCTCTCAAGCCCAGTGTCTCCATCACTGAGCACAGTTCTGTGACACCACCCCAACTTGAACTAGTGCCCAGGCCCACACCCAGGCCCGGAGTCTACCACCTTGCTGTATCTAATTGTCTATCAACACTAGGCTGCCTCTGCCCAGAAGCATTGATCATTCCCAACCTGGAGGTAGTGGGACAGCACCTTTCTTGGGTCACCGCTTGATCAAACACCCCTCAAACAACAGAGGGGAAGATAC
>JAJEJO010023031.1:0-10576 GCA_020662805.1 Glaucomys volans | reverse complement strand
TCCTCCCCATGATGACTGAGATTGTTATTTTTCGTTTCTTCCTCTTCAAATATTTTGTTGAGAATGTTCTGTAGGGCAGGCTTTCTCTTTGTGAATTCTTTAAGCTTTTGTTTATCATGGAAGGATTTTATTTCATCATCAAATCTGAAGGTAAGTTTTGCTGGGTATAAGATTCTTGGTTGGCATCCGTTTTCTTTCAGAGCTTGAAATATGTTGTTCCAGGCCCTTCTTGCTTTTAGGGTCTGGGCTGAGAAATCTGCTGATATCCGTATTGGTTTCCACCTGTAGGTAATCTGATGCTTTTCTCTCATGGCCTTTAAAATTCTATCTTTGTTTTGTATGTTAGGTATTTTCATTTTAATGTGCCTTATTGTGGATCTGTTGTAATTCTGTGTGTTTGGTGTCCTGTAAGCCTCTTGTTATTGATTTTCCATCTCATTCATCATATTTGGGAAATTTTCTGATATTATTTCCTTGAACAGATTCTTCATACCCTTGGTTTGTACCTCTGTGCCTTCCTCAATCCCAATAACTCTTAAATTTGGTCTTTTCATGATGTCCCATATTTCTTGGAGGTTTCATTCATGATTCCTAACCATCTTCTCTGTTTGTTCAACTTTGTTTTCAAGATTAAATATTTTGTCTTCATTGTCTGAGGTTCTGTCTTCCACGTGATCTATTCTGTTAATTATGCTTTCTATTGAGTTTTTAACTTGGTTGATTGTTTCCTTCATTTCCTTGTTTCCTTCAAGGATTTCTGTTTGTTTTTTCTTAGAACTTCTATCTCTTTATTGAAATGATTTTTTGTTTCCTGCAATTGCTCTATTAGCTGATTATTCATAGCCTGAATCTGCTCTCTCATCATATCATTCTCTTCTCGGATCATTTTAATTATGAACATTCTGAACTCCCTTTCTGTCATTCCTTCTACCATGCTGTCTTTGGGTTCTCTTGATATATCATCTAGGTTTGTTTGGGACACTTTCTTCCCATGTTTTCTCATGTTGCTCATGTATCTTCCCCTCTAGTAGTGCAAATCAGAGGGATTGCAATTTCCCTGTAAAGACTTAAAGTGTCCCTGCAGATTTCCAGTAACTCACCTGATGTTTGAGAAGTGCTTGATTGAGTGGTGACCCAAGATAGCTGCTGTCTCACTACCTCCATGTTGGGAATGATCAATGCTTCTGGGCAGAGACAACCTGGTGTTGATAGACAATCAGATACAGCAAGGTGCTAGACCCTGGGCCAGGGTGTGTACCTGGGCACTGGACCAATTTGGGGTAGGGGCACAGAACTGTACTCAGTGATGTAGACACTGGGTTTGAGAGCCCAGGCAGGCGTAAGCTCCTCACCGGGGGCTCAGTCGGTGGCAGGTGGTCACTCTCTATCAGGGAAGCTGCAAAATGGCACCGAAGGGCCCAAACTCCCCACTGGAGCTGGCGACTGCCTCTGCTCCCTGCCAGATCTCACCAGGAGCCACAGCGCCACGGCCCCGTCTGAAAACCGGATCTCAGCTCTGAGGACTCAGGCAGCCGAAGATGGTCTCTCTCCGCCAGGGAAGCTGCAAAATCTTATTTTTTTTTTTTGAGACAGGTCTTTCTTTCCCTTCTTGCCACATCTCCTTGTTCATATATGTTCAACACACAGTGGGCACTTAATATTTTTCCATTGTATTTAACCTCAAACTCTGCATCCTCATGCAACCATAAGTAATAGAAAAGACTCAGGAAGAAACTGTCCTGAACATGTACAGACTTTTTCTGGTTGCATTTCTCAAAATACTACAGCATAACAGCTCTTTATATAATATTTACATTGTGTTGGGTATTATAAAAAACCTAGACTTAAAATATAAGGGAAGGTGTAGGTCATAAATAGATACCACATCATTTAATGTGAAGAACTGGAGCACCCACAGATTTTGGTATCTACCAGGGCACCAGAACCAGTCCTTCAGGGATACAGAGGGATAACCACTAAGAGAAGGGATAGTAAGGGAGTCTAATTTGATAATTTTGTGCATTGCGCCTGTTGTGGAACACCTATAAAAACTTATATGTGGCCTACATGAAGCAATTGTGTCATGACAGAAATATATTATTATGATTATAATATGATATTAATGTAATATGTAAGCTCTAGATTATTTCCAACCCATTTTAATGCACCAGTGTTAACTGAAGTAATCCAAAGATTGAAAACTTGGCACTGAATATATTAAATCCTCATATCTGTCCCTGTGGTGGCTGTGGGCACCACAATATGATCAACTGAAGCCTTAACTCCTGTTTGAATCCTCCAGAAAGTCAGTAGAAACTGGATGGTTTCCCTGCAGAAAGGACAACTGATCAGGATGAGGAAAAGCAATGTGATATTTCTTCATTTTGCTTGTGAATGTGGATACATTCTGAGAGAGGAGCTCCCCACCCAGACCATAGTTAGCTCAGAATCACCACCCCCTCCCATGGTCTGAAATCCTTGCCCGGCTACTTGCAGGTATTGTGGCAGAGGTTGTAACAACAAAACTGAGGCAGCGTGAAGACCCCCTTCAAACCTCTGCTCTGGTGATCAAGTCAGAAAGATTTCAGACATGTCCCTCAGAGAAACAGGCCTGAGTTTGTTGGAGGTTCAGGAAAAGGGAAAGGGTCACTCTCAAGGAAAGAGTGGATCCTCTCATAGGAGAGAGAGGCTGCCTCTCCTGCATTCCAGTTTTATTGGGAATCCCAGAGAAGTTTCCAGAGAGTCCTGCCCAGGTCCACTTCTTGACTCTTGACTGACAGCAGGTTGACATCAGACTTTCAAGTCCCCACTGCCATGACAACTCTAGGTCATCTTGGCCCATGCTGGCCAGTTCTAATTGGATTATTAGCCATAAATTCTAACAGACTTTATGGTGAGGAGGAATAATCTCTCTGAGTTTTGGGATCAGATCTGTGAAAAAGGTCAAAAAATTCTCCCCCTTCAGGGTCACTTGGGTTCCTGTTATCGATATCATTTCAGGCCTGCATTTTTTCTGGAGATAACTGGGAGTTTTCTGAGGAATGGACATATCCTGGCCAGGCAGGGCTGCAGGTACATTGCTTTTTGGAAAAGAAAGCATGTGGGGGTCAGCACAGTCAGCCCATATTAAGAAATTATTCTCTTAACTTCATGTTTCCACTTGCACCTGTCAGTCCCCTATCAGTGCCATGTCCATGAATTGCTCCCACAGCAGTGTGGGACCAAAGCTGGCATGATCCTGCTGTCACTGTGGCCATCCTGGAACTCTGCTTCACGCACTGCTGTTAGGTCCCATCCCATGCCAGCTTTGCCAATGATGCATGAGAAAATGATATGCCAAGAGGCACTCCATGACTGGCACAGAGGTCACTGGGTTGAATCTGGGTCTCCAAGGCATGAGGGCACACTGCTAGCAGCCCTGATGCAGGGAGTTGCCCTCGTACTGCCTTTCTCAGTCCCAGGCAGTGGGAGGGCTACCTGCCAGACATCAGAAAGGGAACTTGGGGAAATTTGCAGGGAGGCTCCTGTGATCACTGGTCTCTGCAGAGGTCAGCTGACAATATGGGACAGACTTGCCTCCATTATGAAATGCCCCTACATGCAGAAACAACAATTGTATTAGAATCTTGCAAAAGCAGACTTCAAGCCCCTGAAAAGCCACCTACACGATCATTATTTCAAAACCCACATGTCAGGTGTGCTACCTACCGAAAACCTAGTGGGAGACTAATACTGTACTGCCCAGTTCTTTGAATCCCCAAAGAGGGGGTGATTAGTGATTTTTAAGTCCACTAAGAGCAAGCAAAGCTTGAGGGTTTATTTGGGATTTTCCCCATAACATATCCTGGCCCAAATGAATGGCTGCTGCTTCCTTACTGACCCCTGCTTTAGTCCACTCTAGTCTTTCCTCATTCTGGATAACATTATGAAGATATGTTGAGTCAGCTTGAGCTGCAAGGACAAAACTTCACAGACTGGGTGGCTTCAACAGTAGACACGTATCTTCTTACAGTTCTGGAGAAGGGAGAGGCCTCAGATCAAGGCGTCCATAGTTCGCTTTCTGGTGAGGGCTCTCTTCCTGGTTTCCAGACAGCCACCTTCTCCTGTGTACTCTCAGGGCCTATTTTCTATAATTTAAAAATTTTAATTGGCACACAATTGTACATATTTATAGGGAACAGTGTGCTATTTCAATATGTGTATGCACTATGTGATGATCAAATCAGATACTCTAATTCAATACATGCAAAAAGTGTACTGGAAAAAAAATTTTCAGACTTCCCACCTTTCAAGTACACATATTTGCAAGACAGGTACTGGAAAAAGGAATCCAATTTATTCAAAGTCAGCCTGGAAGAAGACAGAGACACCAGGTCCTCAAAGCAGGAGGGAAAAGAGGCAGTGAGGCTGCAGGCTGAGTGGGGTCTCCATCAGCAAGGGCTTCAGTCTTCTTCAGAACCTTGCAATTGACCTTGACCTCCTGAGATCAACTCCTGCATTTGCTCTTCAAACAGACATTCTTCTGCAAGCTAATTGATATGCTTTGTGTTCTTTGCACAATAAATGCTATTTACCATGAACCTTCTAGGTGGAGCCTCTCTTAGAATTTAGAAAGGCAGGCAGAGGGAGGAATCTTTAAGGGACTAGGAAGGAGGAGCCAAGGAGCGTTTTGAAGAAGTCTAACAATAATAATAAATATCAGTGATCAAAAGCTAAGGGATTAGTATTTCTATATCCTCAAATGATCATTTCCATGTGCTGGGAACCTTCAAACTCTTCTCCTCTAATTATTCTGGAATGTGTAAGACCTGTGGATGACGAGAGCTACCCCACTGTGCTATGGAGCATTAGAAACACTCCCACAGCTGTGTTTCCCCTTCCCTCCATACTAGTCAGCTTTTTCACCACTGTGAAAAATGACCTGATGAGAACAACATGGAGGAGATAAAGTTTATTTGGGGCTCATGGAGGAAGGGTATGAAGCAGCTGAGGACACAGCAATTAGGAAGCAAAGAGGGAGAACTCTGCTCACCAGGGACAAAATACAAAACCCAAAGACACAACCCAGTGACACACCTCCTCCACCAATAACACATCTGACTATAATTAAACCCAGTTAATCCATATCAGTGGATTAAGCTATTGATTCAATTACACATCTCATAACCTAATGATTTCACCTCTGAATGTTCTTGCATTGTCTCACACATGAGTTTTTGGGGGACCCCTCAAATATAAATCATAACATTCCTCTTCCTGGCCTGTGTCCTGTCCTATATTCAACTCTACTTCTAGGTGATCAGATTTTTAGCTTCCAGGACACTAAATGTATTGGGTCAGTGCCCCACCCTTATGATCTCATTTACCCATTTTGTCTCATTGATGTCACCAGAGGGGGTCTGAGGAGGTCCCAAGAAGGAAAAGGGGACCTCGATTCATCCCTGGAAGGTTCTTGATTTACACCACAGAAAGGCATTTCAGGACACTTCAAAAGAGGCAAGAGCAAAGATTTATTTGGGAAAGCAAGAGGTTTACTCAGGAAAACAAACAGTAGCACAAGATCCACACTCAAAGGCAGAGGGAGGGTGGGTGCTTGAGAGCAAGAGGCACTTTTGAGGCCTGTTTTTTCTTCTAAAGGAAACTTTAAATGGTGAGCATGAGGGGTGAGGTGCTGGCAGCTTAATAAGTTGAGTCTTTTGATTGTGGAGCACAGAGCAGGTCACAGTGGCCAGGCTCTTCTCAGAACCTTTAGGTTGACATTATCTGTGGGGATGTAGGAAGAAACCACTGAGCCACATGTTCTCCTAGGCTGTGGAACAGGGCATTCCTGAGGAAGACCTCGGAATCATACATGCCTGGGGGCAGACTTTCCAGGTGTCTGGGCCAGTCAGGGGGCCACCTGTCTCAGAGGAGCTTCACCATTCCTCATGTCCCCCTCCCCTTGTGTGACTGTGTAACCTCAGGCTGAGCTGCCCCCCCCCCCCCGGCTATCAGGTTCCAAGCTTTGTTCACTGACTCACCTGATGTATAAAAAGGGCTGCACATTAAGTTGGAGACGCCATCATCAAATGTGATCTCCTGGAGTATGTGTTTGACTCCGTCGGCTCGCCCCCTCTAAGGAAGACCCACCCGTGTTGCCCCGGTTGCAACAGATATAGTTGGGGCAATTATCTAGTTTAGCACTTGGGCTTGTTAGACTTAATGGGGAGGGGGGATGTCCTGGAAACCCAAAGAGCTGAAATAAACACTTGGAGCCTAATCAACTCTGTCAGGAGGGCAAGAATTTTACTTTTATGTGTAGACGCGCTGATAACAATCAACACCAGAAGCAGGTGCCCTGGGCTTTTATCCCTGATGCAAGGCTACTTGGCGACTGCCCATTATGATTGGGGTCCACAGCACAATCTTGGTGCAGATTGCTACTGGGGTAGTACTAACTTCAGAGAGGTGGCTGGGTTGCAAGAAAATGGCAGCACAGGAAGTTCGCTAAAATGCAATCTCTTTGCAATCTCTTTGCTTTGATGAATTGCAACACTTGTTTTTCTCTGAGACTTGTTAGAAACACAAGTGTGTGGGCAAAGCAAACATTTACTTCTGCCAGAAGGGGGTGCCCTCCAGAACCTGGCTGACAAGGGCACCTGGGAGGGCAGTCTGCATACTTATATGTCTAACCTGCCACAGCGCTGTCCTTCACTCTGATTGGAAGAGTTCCAGTTACAATCTACAGCAATTGGCTAATTTTAGAACTGGGGTGGGCAAAAGGGAGGGGCTGCAATTAGATCCAATTAAGGGTGAATATTCTGAAAATGGACCACCAGACTTTCTGGTTCTCACAAATTCCCCCCTTTTCTTTATGCCTTTTGGTTTTCCTTTCATTACACCCTTGGTATTGTCATCTCTCCTAGGCATAAACTTTTTGAGGCAGAAATTATGCCTGGTACTGAATTTTCCCCTTTCTAGCAGTTTAGATAGCCATCTTGGTGATCAGGAGCACTTGGTAAGGTCTATTCCAGCTTGGTTGAAGACTGTCTTCTTTCCAGGTCTTGATTAAAATCAAGTCATCAGGCTAGAAGTGATGAATTGCAAATTCTAGAAAGGGAGTATGAGCAGCAGTTTATAATAATCATGCTGCAGAAGAAAACAAACCAAACCAAAACACCAGAAACAGTACAAGTCCATCTATGTAGGAGGTTAGGAAGACTTGTCTTAAACTGACATAGAAAAAGCTCATGCAACAGGCATTCTGTATATAAACTCTTCCCAGTTTTATTTATTTTGGGGAGAACTTAAAAAAAATGTACATCTCTAGGTACATTAAAAGAAATATTTTTTTCCTTTTAAATGCTCATGTGGGACTTTGTTCTTGGTTACACTGTCCTGCCATGTATTTAAGATCAAGTTAGTCAAATTGACTTTATGTCTATTACTAAGGGTCAGCTGAGATTCCTCAGGCGATTACTCTCAGAAACGTGTGAGAAGCCTCTCAGCTTTTCTAGTGCCATCTTCCAAGATAGGTCAGGGTCTTGCTGACCATATGTGGCTTCACATGGAAGCATCAAGGACTTTTCCATCTCCAATAACCCTCCTGTTTGCAGAATGTGCCCTGGCCAGGATCCTGTTCTCCAGGGTTCTTTTGATCCCCCTTATCGGGAGGCCATGTGAGCCAGAGTTGCAAAGCCCTTAGAGAAGACCCATCATTTCCTTGGTCCTAGTTGACCTTAGATGGCAAGAGCCAAATATTGGCTATTTAACACTAGCCTTTGAATTTCCTAACTTTGTTTTGGCTTCAAACATACAGCAGGCCAGCTTCACCAGTCTTAAAGTAGGAGTGCTGAGTTTTAACTTTAATGCTTATAACTTTACAGTTATTTATCCTTTAGGTTTAATTGGAGGTCAGCATGAATACTGGAATTCAGCCTTATATTTCATCTGTCCTAGAAGTTTTGACTTCTTTTGAAATTATCTTAGGATGTCCTGGTAGAAGAACTTCTTCAAAACACTGAAAGTTATAAAGTTCCTTTAGGAAACTACAAAATGAAATTAATAAGACCACACACATGTTTAATTTGTGTAATAGCTTTGAAACAAGAAACATAATTTCTGTAATAACACTAGTATATCTTTGGTATCTATTTTGCCTCCACAAAGATCTGTAAATTGATCAGCTCCATCACATGAGACACTTCACAAATTTTACTTTCTAAAACTCTTACAAATTCACATCTTTTATAATTCACCAAAACCTTTACTTAGTTTTGTATTATATCCCTTGGTTATTTTTAGATCACAGTAATCTTTACAACAAAAAGCTATCTTTTGATCGTAAGTTTAAATAAACTTAAATTTAGCCTACTTTGGAGCCAACTAACATGGAGTAGGGTGAGAGGCAGAGTCTTATCTCAGGTAACATGGGGCTCTTGACAAATAACACAGTATAAGATAACATCAAACATGAATTATACCCAATGAAAATCAAAAACTCATCCAAGCCATTCATGTAAATACCAAAGAAGACTTTATTGAGCTGGCCAGCAATGACCACCCTAGACACCTAAAGCAGCATACTCGAATGATGCACCTAACAGTTATTTGGGGGGAGTATATAAAGGGAAAAGTTACAAGTAGGTGGAACATTCAGTTACAATGTTATCAGCCAGTGCAGGCAAGCCATGATACAGAAACAAATGTTAAGTTAGCTTAACTCAGTCAGCACTTGTTTTCCTACTTGTTTCTCAGAAAATGGGCTTACTTTTGACTTCCCAGAAATCTTAAAATGACTGCTGAGGACAAATTGATTCCCTATTGTTCAGTTACTACATTTCCCACTGGTCTTATGGAAATAAACGAATCCTCATTATTTGATATTTATATCTATGTCTTTAAGATCCTCAGCTATTAATTGGTCATACTGAGTGTGTAACAGCAAAAGTTTTACAGATTGAATTCTCTGCTGAACATAGCAGCTAGCACAATTGATAACACAGGGGGCCATTAGAAGTATTCCAAAAATAATGACAAGAGAATCAATGATCAATTATGGCACCAATTAGGTGGTGAGCCAAGGAGACCACAAGAATAGGCGTTTGTACCAGTTTTCCTGATATTGTTGGGCTTCTTCCCTTTCCTTCAACCTCTTTCTTACTAATATAGTCTGTCCTTAATCACACCTGAATGGTTGGTATAAAAACAAGTCTCCCCTAAAGCCATACATAGTCCTCCTTGTTTGAGGAACAGAAGATCCAGTCCTCTTCTATTTTGTAAAACTACTTCAGCCAGGGAGCTAAGAGATTCTTCTAATATAGACACTGATTTTTCTAACTTGGCTAGGTCCTGATCTATCTGGGAGCTCAATAGTTTAAAGTTCTGGTCTCCCAGAATCAAAGCTGATGTCCCTATTGCCGTGGAACTGGCAATTCCAAGGGTGACTAGAAGTGATACTAATATGGGGATGCCCTTTTAGCCCGAGTATTCACACCAAGATGTTTGAATACTCCTTCTCCACCATAATGGTAAACTTGAGGGACAATATGGACAGTAATACAGAATTCATACCAATTTGGATTTTCTTCAGTTCATACAGCCAGAAATTTAGACAAGATGCCATTCTGGATGAGCAAGCAAACCAAACACCTTTTGGAGCTACCAGAAAGTTTGTAAAGTCTCCATGGGAACAAGATCAGTAAGACAGGAATCCTTATATGGGGAATTAGCCAGGTCAAAGTTAGTGGTCCTAATACATCTCCCAGAGTCAACTTTGGACTGTCTCCCCATGGGCACACTGAAAAGTTTAGAGATTTAGTTGACATGTTTTGGATTTGGGAGAGGGAAATATTAACCATGATTCTACATAATATGGGGGTTCAGGATTAAGATATAACCAACATTCAGTTTTTAGTTTGGGGGGAGGTCTCCCAAACATGATCTCAAAGGGAGTGATTCCCTTTTTATAGGGAGTACAGTGTACATGGATAAGAGCAAAAGGAAGGAGGTCTACCCATGTTTCACCAGTCTCCAGAATCAATTTAAAGTTTCCTTTAAGGTTCTGTTCATCCTTTCTATCTGAACTTTGAGGCCTATAATCACAATGAAGTTTCCAATTAATCCCCAGAGCACTTGATAAGGATTGGGTTATTTTCACTGTGAAGGAGGGGCCATTGGCGGACCCTATGGATAGTGGGAGGTTGAATCTGGGAATAATTTCCTGAAGTAGCTTTTTTACTGTAACCTGAGCTATTTCTGTTTTAGTAGGAAATGCCTTAGTCCATCCCGAGTAAGTGTCCACAAAAACAAGTAAGTACTTATAGCCATACCTGCTGGCTTGTACCTTAGTAAAGTCCACTTCCCAATGTTCTCCTGGAAGTGATCCTCAGTACCTGGGCTCATTAGATGAACCTGCACACCTTTTAGCATTTACCTGAGCACAGAATGGACACCGTGATATGGTGGACTGTATTAGGCACTGCATTCCTGGGAAATAGTACTTTTGCAGAGTAAATCTGTCAATTTTGTGTCACCCAGGTGAGTTCCCTGGTGAAGATGATGAATTAGAGTTGGGCCAATGTCCTCTGGTAGGTAG
>JAJEJO010023026.1:0-11819 GCA_020662805.1 Glaucomys volans | reverse complement strand
TCTTCATTGACTCAAATAAAAACCATCCAGAAAAATCATTGCCGTCCATTAAACATAAGTGTTTGGAACACATAACAGGAACAGGGGATAGGATGTGGCCTGTTGGTGGCAGCAATCCCAAGTGAGACAGGAGGTGAGTGCCCAGGTACAGGTGTCCTGGTGGGAAAACACTCACCAAGAGCCCAGGGAGAGGGGACACCCAGTGACAGCATCCCTGGTGGGGTCTGTGCCCTGGAGGGAAATTGCACCTGGAACAGCCTACTGCTACAATGTGGACACATTAAATACTCCAGCAAACTGCGCAGCTGCATGGGTGCCGGCTTCTGCAGTGGGAGGTGGCTAATGGACAGGCATTATGGCTGATGTTATTGGAGGGTCCCTTCCCAGCGTGAGATGGCTGCTGTTGACCTTCCTGGGCACTTCAGACTCTCCCAGGAGTCTGGTCTGCTTCTCCTGCGCCAGGTGTGGGGCTCGGGGTCTGCCACCTGCTTGAGCCACAGATCATTCACAGAAACTCTGCCCGCTGTTCTCCAGGCAGCAGATCCTTCCTCCCGTGGGCACGTGAGCTGTGGAAACTGCAAAGGCTCTTTCCATGTGGACCTCCAGGTTCTGCAAAGTATGGATTTTCCAAAGTCAGAAGATTCACATATGCACGTGAGTGCACACTCTGTGTGTGTGTGTGTGTGTGTGTGTGTGTGTGTGTGTGTGCACAGATACTTTTTTGGTTGAAATGTTTTATTAGAAAAAGTGTGCTTCCACAGGAAGGGCAAAGGTGCTCCAGCTTGCTCTGTTCCTGGGAACACATGTGCCCAATCTGATTCCTAACGTGTGTCTTCTGTTCACTGCACGCGGGAAGATGAGTATCCCATTTCTGCTTCCAGACTGTGTCGTGAGTCCCCCTGGACTCTCTGGGGCTCCAGGGACTCTGCTGACTCCCTCCTGGGTGTCTGTGGTTCTGGTTTCTGCGTAGCAGAGGCTCAGGCCCTGGACGGGTGGGTCAGGCTGGGAGCCTCAGAGATGGATCTGGGACCTCGGAGCTGCAGCTGCTGTCCTACCTGACCAGGGCACTTCCAGAGGACGCCTCTCTCCCAGCTGCCCCTGGATCCTTGGAAGGCGTCTCCAGGGTGAGATGGAACAGTGTCTGTCTGTGGCTGTTTTAATCCTCTTTTAGACCTCGAGTCGCTTTCCTGTTATGCAGCCAGCACACCTTCCTGCGGCACTCGCTCTGTCCCAGGGACTAGATGCTTTCCCAGGAGTTATTTAATTTTCAGAACAGCCCATGAGATAGACCCTGTTATTACCCTTGTTCTCTCAGTAGCTGTGAGTAAATAAGCACAGAGAGGTTAAGTAACTTACCCAGGTTCTCACAGCACATAAGCACAAATTAAAATGGGGAGACCAAGGCCTGCCTCCCTAACTTTCCTAACTTTGCTGCCATCTCTGGGACGGTTGCCACATGCATACCCATGCCTTGGATGTGGCTGTCCCACAGCCATTGTGCTATTCATTCATGAGCCTTCTAGCTTCTGGTGGAAGCCCATGCAGGGACATTCGAGGTGGAGCCAGGTAGAATGGATGGAGTCGGCCTTGGGGCCCAAACATGTGGCTTTAGGCTGGGTTCTACCCGCTGTCCAAAGGGGAGTTTCCCACTTCCCAAGACCTTCCCTTGCCTGGAGGGAAAGCAACCTTACTCGTGGCCTCTTCCACACACCAACCAAAAGGGGCAGTTTTCTCCTTCAGCTCTCTACTTGCTGTTTCCAGAAACTTCTCTTTGATTCACTGTGTCAATATGTTATTAACATCCTCAGAGCAGGGAGGGCATGGTGTGTCCCCAGCTGTAAAGAACCACATAGCAGCCATTAGCTCTTCATTAAAAATCCCCAGTGAAGTTTATCAGCACTTTTTCATATCTATACCCAGGATAAAAAGGCATCATAAATTCAAGAGCAGTAGCTTACATTCATATAAAAATTCAGATTAAACCGTAGGATAGAAAGTAAATAGGCTTAGAGCGTCAGATTAAAATAAAATCCACGTTGTAAGGGCCGGTTTGACATCAGCCTCAATGTAGGTGTGGGGCCCCAGGATTCCCTCCTGCCCTGCACTTTCCATGGTCGTAAATCAGAAGAGGCAGGTGGAATCATGAGAATCCACTGTGCGGCTGCCCCAGAGACGTCCACATTCTATCCCTCAGAACCCGTGACGATGTGGGAGCTTGCAGGTGAGATGGAGGGAAGGACTGTGAGATGGGAGACCACCCTGGATGGTCCAGTAGGAACAGTGTAACCACAGAGGGATTGCTAAGCCAAAGAGAGGTCAGAGCAGGAGGAAGCTCTGATATCAGGAGCAGAGTTGAATGATGTGGCCATGGGCCATGAGTGAAGCTACCTCCAAAAGTGGCACAAAACAAGGGAATTGATTCTCACTCACAGGGAACCAGCCTGTCCACACCCTGACCTATTTCTGCCCTGACTCCCAGAGCTTTGAGATAATAAATCTGTAAGGTAAGCTGTTGTGCTGTGGAAATTTGTTACAGCAGCAACTAGACACTGACACATTCCTCTTGATTCTCAGTTCCCCGAGGGCTGGCCCGGGCCTTTCCCATGAACTTTTGCAAACTGATGGCCAAGGAAGGTGTCTGGGCCCTCATGAGCATCATACGTATGACTTGAATGAACAAAGAAAGGAGGAAATGAATCTATTTCAGCTGAAAGCGTTTTAAGCAGCCCTAACTGCAGGCCTTACCAGTCAACAAAAAAGCCCTGCCCCTGCTGCGGGGGGCTGATGCTGAGAGTAGAGACCCCATCCACCCCACTCTGGGGTGCTCCCTCTCCCTGCAGTCCTGGAAGCGTTGGTGTGGTTTCCGCTGAATGCAGAGGGCATGCCTGACTGAGCTCTAAAACAGGCATGCAGAGACTGGAAGTGCCAGAATTCACCCCATGTATATCAATCAACTGATCAGAATGGATAGGGCAGCTGGAGCTGATTTGCCTGTGGTCTGGAGCAACGAGAGGTGTAGCTGGATCTCTGGGAAGGTGAACGTTAGGCATGGAGGGAGAAGAGGAGAAGGGCCCTCAAGCTCTGGTTATGCTGCAGATGTCAGCAGGGGAGGGATTTCTGCAAGTGAAGTTCTCATTCACCCCAAACAACTTTGCACATATGGACGGAACCACATCCCTCAAGTCTAATGAGCGAGTGGCAGAGGTGCCCCTAACCAACCACTACAGACTGTCCCCTCACCCCACAGAGCACAGCACCTTTTCTCCCCCCTAGATTACTGCTCTATTAATTCAGACAGAAGCCACGCCGGAAAACAAACGTTCCTTCTCCATTAAACATTAGAATGCTGTGCGTGTGGAATACGCCAGGCATTGACATGCAGCTTGTTGATCACGGCAATCAGAAATGCAAAATAGGAAATAAATACCCAGGAGCAGCTGTCAGGAGAAAAATTCCCAGGCAGCAGAAGCCACCAGGCAGCAGAAGCCAGGAGATCCTGAGGGAACCCAGAAAGTTGGTGGCAGACAATGGCCCGGCAGGCGAGATGCACCCACGCAGCCCAGGATGGTTCTGCAGGATCATCTTTGGGGAAAAGCGTCTTTATCAACCCTCCTCGAAGTCAAGGCTCTTAGGAATGCACCCTATTAGGAATCATCTCTTGGTTGCCTTTTCTGTTTTACTTTTTTGTTCCTAAAGCTAAGTGAGGACAGCAGAAGTCTGGTCCAATCAAGGGTAAGAGCCTTTTGCTCTCAAAGTCATCTAGAAGGAGAGGGACCCCGAAT
Organism: Glaucomys volans; assembly: GCA_020662805.1. Taxonomy (NCBI): domain Eukaryota; kingdom Metazoa; phylum Chordata; class Mammalia; order Rodentia; family Sciuridae; genus Glaucomys; species Glaucomys volans. Next base: position 8,037 of record JAJEJO010023026.1, on the reverse strand, counting down.
TGACCTGCAGTCCTGAGCCCACTCTGAGCCACAGAATGTAGAAGGGGACGGGACAGGCAGGGCATGGACTCCTCAGGTCATCCAGCAAGCCTGGCTCAGGAGGGCGGGGATTTGCGACATTACCTGTGACCTCAGCCATAGCTCAACGCCCCGCCCCTCCACATACTGAGCTTCACTGATTGTCCCTTTGCTGGTGCAGTTAATCTCTTTTTGCAACTAGGATTTCAGGTGAGGACACACGGATGAATCAGAAACCCAAGCTGCAGGGTCTGGTGACCCTGCTCCCGGGTGCCTGGCCCTGCTGGAGGGCACGATCCCATCCAGTCTCCGACCTGTGTGTTTCTGCCTGGTGCTAGGCCTTCGAGTTTGTTTGCTATGTATTTTTCTGTTTCCTTTCTTGAGAATTCAGTGATGCTGAAATAGCAGGTCTAATTTATTTTCTCATCTTCTTCCCTAAAAATTGATTTTGCTGTGGCGATAGAGGATCATCTTGTAACTACTCGCCAATGTTTATTAGGGCGAACTCCAAGGAGGAAGACCCCTCGGGCCAGGAGAGGGAGAACGTGCTCCTGCGTTCTGGCTCAGCATGTCCCAGGGCGTCTCATCCCCCAGCAGGGGCACTGGGTCTCCAGGCTGCAGTTAGGTGTGGGGCCCACTTCTGACCAATGTCCACTGGGGCCTCCTTCTCACAGGTCAGTCAGATTGGGGGTTTCCGGCTTATGGATTGTCAGGTGCTGCTGTGCTGCAACCAGGAGGCGGCTGGGAAGGAAACCTCTGTTCAGGGCAGTTTGTGGACCAAGATGAGGAGCTAAGCACGATCTCACAAGTGCTTCTGGAGAGGAAGTGGTGAATATCGGTCAGGAGCTGTGTGCATTGGCAACACCTTTGAGCCAGAAATTCTACATCTATTATCCTGAACAATAATTAGAAAAGTCATCCATCTTGGTATCTAACGGGAGGCTTCTCACAGGAGTGTTAATGACAGGGATGTGGAGGAAGGAGCTGAATGTCCCAGGGCGGGGAGTAGTGCTGTCGGTCTCCCCATATACAGGAAAACGAAGAGCATGGTAAGAAAACACACAAGTGTACCTCGTGATGTGGGAAAATGACAACTGCCTAGTTAATATGAAGCCACGTTGCAAAGCCACACGCACAGTGTGCCTTAAAAACCCACAGCCAGATCCCCATGTTTCTGAATGAATTAGGACAGCCCTTCACACACCACGCTCTTACCTTGACCTTGAGACTCTGCTTGAGCAGCACATCGTTTTAGAGAAGGGGAGCACGACAAGCAGGCGCTGTTTCTTAGCAGAGGGAGGGTGCTTCCTTTTAAAAAATATTTTAAAGAAATTACAGATTCATTGAAAATTGCAGAGAAGCACATGGGGGTCTTACACCCTTCACTCCGCTTGTTCTGATAACTGGACCTTGCAAAGCTCAGGATGGCATCAGAATCCGGAAACTGGCACCATGCATTCCACATGCTGTCCTGCCAGGTCCCGTGTGCTCCTGTGTGTCTGTGTGTGGGCAGGTGTCCTCATGTGTGTGTCTCCGTGTGTGTGCAGGTATGTGCTTTAGAATGGCCACCAGCACAGTCAAGACAGGCAACTGTACCTCCACAAAACTCCTCATGCTTCCGCTTAAATCCTCCCCCTTACTCCCTCCACCCCTGACCCCTTCCAGCCACAGCTGCCATCTTTATCACCCCCACTCATCTTCGCAATGCTATCTCACAAACACTGTATCATCTGCCATCTGGAGCTTCTTGAGGTTGGCTTCTCCACTCATGATAATTTCTTGATAGTTCAACAGCTGCTGAATGTGTCAAGACTCCATTTCTTTTTAAGACTGAATGATATTCTATCATGTGGCTCAACACAGTTTAACCATCCACCCAATGATGTTTGGTGAGTTTTCAGTTCAGGGCCATTGGAAACAAAGCTGCTATGAACATGAATGGATGAGTTTCTGCAGATAAACCAGCCTGCATTGATTTGGAATTAATGCCCAAGAATCCAATTGCTCTGTTGTATAGTAAATTTATTTTAGTTTTAAAAGGAACGGCCTAAATTTTTTCCAGAGTGGCCGCTCCATTTTATACATTGCCAACATCGGTATATGAGGGATCTAGTTTCTTAGCATCTTCACCAGCATTTGGCATTCAGTGTATGTTTTAAAAGTATTTTAAATTTTAATTTCCAGATTGGTGGCATCACAACATCTAATCTCAAATTGTACTACAGAGCAAGCTCAAGAACAAAACCTGCACACTGGGCATCAAAACAGACATGAAGATTTATGGAATAGAAGAGAAGACACAGAGGCAAACCTGTAGAGAGTCATCTTATCCTTGACAAAGATGCCAAAGCATACACTGGAGAAAAGTCAGCTTTTTAACAAATGGTGCTGGGAGCCTGAGCATCCACATGTAGAATAATGAAACTAGATCCCTATCTCTCATCCTGCACAAAAGTCAACTCAGAGTGCATCAAAGACCTAGGAATTAGACCAGAAACATTGCAACTTCTAGAAGCTCAACACTCCAACATCTTGAGGCAGGCACTGACTTCCTTAACAAGATTTCTAAAGCTCAAGAGATAAAACAAAGAATCAATAAGCAGGACAGCACCAAATTAAGAAGCTTCTGCACAGCAAAGGAAACAAGAGTGTGGAGACAGAGCCTACAGAATGGGAGATCTTTGCCACCTGCTCCTGGGACAGGGGATTAATATCCAGACTATATAAAGAATTCAAACTTAACACCAAAACAAACAAACAAGTTACTCAATGAATAAATAGGCAAATGGACCAACCAGACATTTCTCAAAGAAGAAATGACCTACAGATATATGAAGAAAATTTTCAACATCCTTTGCAATCAGGGACATGCCAATCAAAACTACATTGAGACTTCATCTCACTCCAGTTAGAATGGCAGTCATCAAGAATACAGATAGCTGGAAAGGAAGTAAGTGCTAGAAGGATGTGGGAATAAAGGTGTGATCATCCATTGTTGATGGGACTGCAAATTAGCAACCACTCTGGAAAGCAGTATGGAGATTTCTCAAAGGACCAGGAATGGAACCACCATATGACCCAGCTATCCCATTCCTCAGTACTTAGCCAGAAGAACTAACATCAGTGTACCACAGTGATACAGCTACGTCAATGTTCATGGCAGAGCAATTCACAATAGCCAAGTTATGGAACCAGCCCAGATGTCGGTCAACAGATGAATGGATAAAGAAAATGTGGCAGATATACACAATGGAGTTTTACTCAGCCATAAAGAAGAATGAAATTATGTCATTTGCTGGTAAATGGATGGAACTGCAGAACATTATTATAAGTGAAATAAGCCAGACCCAGAAAATCAAGGGTTGAATGGTTTCTCTCATGTGTGGAAGCTAGAGAGAGAAAATGAATTAATAAAAAAAGGACCTCGTAAAAATAGAAGGAAGAACAATGGAGTGTAGGCAGGGGATTGGAAGAGAGGAGGAGGAATGGGAAGGGGAGGAACTGCAGAATGAAATCGTCCAAATTATGCTACATGCATGCACGACTATATCACCGTAAATTCTACTTTTATGTGCAGCTCTAGTTCACCAATTACAAACAATAAATAAATAGTGGGAAGACCAATAGAGTCAAGGAAGGAGGCTGGGGGAAGAAGGAGGGAAGGGAAGGGGGAGTCCTGGGAATTGAAATGGAGCAAATTATGTCATATGTCTTTATAAATATGTCAAAATGAACTCCATTACCATGTAGATACCTAAATGCACTAATAAAAACACTTCAATAAATAAATCTTCCTTAAAAATGGTTACCCACAGTGGGTGGTAGGATTGGTGGATTGAAATGATTTTTCTATTTTCCCTCTCCTCTATTGTAAATATATATTGCTTTCATCTTGGAAAAAAATATAATTTATGTTATTATTTAGGAAAGTATTGTCCTGGGGCCACCCGTGAGATCAGCCTTGGCCATGAAGAGCTTTAGGGATTGACACCAGGGAGATGCTATGGTCATGCAGCAGGAATCCTTTCCCACCTCGTCTATTTGAGAAAAAAAATCTTGAATTTGCTTCCTACTATTTATATGCATGTTTCACTGTTGGGAGCAAAACTAATGCTAACTCCACTAGTATTTAAGTAAAACATAGTCCAGTTAGACTGGCATTTCTTGGTAGTTAGAGATAAGTAAAAATAAGAGGTGCTTTGAACACCACCACTTTCAGCTGGTAGATGAAGAAGAATCTAATATCAGCTGGTCACCTTCCTTTCTCTGGCATCTCTTCATTTTCATCCTGGAATTCAGGGATCAATCTGAATTGATGGTTCCCTCTGAAAAAGAAGAGGGCACAAACTGCGAGTGGATTTAATGTGGTTTGGCCAGCAGGGCCTGCTGCTGGGTCGCCTCATCCAGACACAAGGCCATAAATGGCAGGTGGTTCTGTTTTAGGGCCCCCCACGGAAGCCGTCTGAAACGAAGTCATTTATTTCTTATTTGTTAGGCTACAGCTAATTGGAATGGTGGAGAGAACACACTTGTTAATGTTTCTTTCTGGAACTCTGGAGAAGTTGTTATTGCTGAACACGGCATTAAAGAGCCAGCTCCTCTGTCAACACGTCTCCTGGGGCCCTGCTGTCTGTCTGCAGAGGACAAAATCCACCCGCATCAGCATCAAGTGAGTTTTGGGTTTCCTTCCTATTTTTTTTTTTTTTTTCTGAGTCTCTTTCCTTATTCTGGAACCTCAGAGAAACCACCTGGGCAAGTGCCTCAGGCTGCAGCTTCCGGCTGACACAGCAGGGCCAGTGCACAATGAACGAACAGGAAACCCCCAAGTTCCACCTCTGGCATCGGAAGGCAGGGGAAGGCCAAGCATTTTAACTGCACTTTGAGGTTTTCTTCCCAAAGTTCCACGGGCCTGTCCTCTCTCTGCAGAACAATTTGGATGAAAGATGCAAGACACTTCAGTGACTTTGGGATTTCTCTGCCAAGGTCCCTGCCATCTGTGGGAGCCAGGGAGAGGGGCAGGTACTTCCTTTGCTCCACGCCTCCTGCTGCTGATGAAGACTGGATCGTGTTTCCATGCTTGTGAATTCAAACCCCAGAAATACCCAGGGAGAATCAGTAGCTCTACCACTGCTGGCTGCCCCTCCCTCCCCTGGCCTCCTGGCCTGTTTGCTGGGTGTATAGGAGCAGAATGGAGAATGGTTATTTGTTCTAAGAAATGCCAAGGCCTTGTCCTGGTCCAAGAGTCAGCCATAGAGGTGTCTAGAAGGTTTCTTTGTTGAGTCAGAGAAAAATCCCTTGAGAAAAGTGGGGCCAGGGCTTCTTAGGTTACCACCTGCCATGAGTCTGGCTGGCTTTTCTCAAGTGTCACAGGAGGAAATCTAAAGAGGGTGAGGTGCACAGGAAGGGACCTTCTGTCCCTCTCGGCTTCCAGTAAAACAGTCCTTATGCGGGTTTCTCATTGCTAATCAAGAATATTGAGGACCAAGGCCTTGTCCCCAGTGCCCTGGGATGTGGGAGGATGCCTGTGCCCGGAGCGGGGGACAAGGCTGGCCTCAGGGCACTTCACCTCTCTGAACCTGCTCCTGTCCTTGCCTGGGGAGAGGGGAGGGTGACAAGAGCCACCCTGCCAGCTCAGGAGGATGACAGGAGATAATGCATGCAGTGTTCACACAGGCAGGACCCACTGGAGAGCACTAGGGGAGCTCTCAGATGCTCCAGGAGGACTCTGGGAGTGCTCGTGGGTACCTACGAGGTAGGACTATGGCTCAGTGAACCCCAGGCTTCAATGTCGATCTTTCGGCAATGCCTGTCTCTCGCACAGTAAAGTGGAAATAATGCACTTTATTTTTACCTGTTTGCACTCACCTTTCATGTTAGGGAGATGTCACAAAAGGCTCCCATGGGAGAAGGTTGTCACTGTGGAATTTTTCTAGTGCATTCAAATCTCCAAGGAAACCTGCAGATGAACCCCTGTGTCCCCCAGCACCTCGTGGAGCCCCAGGCACTCAGTGTCCTCTCAGCCAGAGCTGGTGGATGATTGATTAAGTCTTCAACCTGCACCTGCTTTTCTCTCCCTGTCAACTCACAGGGTCTCCCAGGCAGCAGAGACGGAGCAAAGAAACTGCCTGTGGTTTTAATGTGCTCGGAGACAGTTTGGTGGCAGGGCTGTTGAATATTAAGAATATTAAGAATAAGAAACATCATAGGAATGGGGATGAAGGGAAAGGGGGATTCTCACTGACTGCAGAGACCTTCCTCATCAGCAAGCTACCTGGACCCTCAGTGGATCTCGGGTGATCTTTAAATCCTTTGAAGCACGTGTGAGGGTGTGTTTGTGCGGGTGTGCTGTCAGGCTGGGGACAGGAGACAGAGCAGAGCAGAGAAGGTGAAGAACTTTGTGTAAGCTGAGGTTATTTCACCTGTGCATCTTCCCTGTGACCTGTCCCTGTCCCTGAGAGACACAGAGCTCCCATCCCCCAGGAGTCAGCTGCTGGTGGTGAGACCCTGAGATTGAGCGCCTGCCTGTTACAGTCACAGCTGAGAGTCCACCATGTACAGAATCGCACCAGGGTACAGTACGTGCCCAGTAAATATCTGTAGATCTAATTTTTGTCGATTCATTGAAAAGATAGACTCAGGAATCTGACTGTTCTCTTAACGTCTCCATATTGATGAATTCCATATTTAAACTTTTTGTGCATCTCCATCAATTTCTAATGAGTATGACCCAAACTTTCATGGGCAAACCCACTCTATAGTAGTCACTTGGATCTAGAGAGGTGCTGAACTGTGTGTCTGAGTCAGAGTGGCATCTGGCATTGGGGAAAGCAGTCTGTCCTGGGAGGCGATGAAGGAGGGGCATCTCTCAGAAATGTCCCCTGAGGAGTCTGTGAAGAAGTGAGTGGCTTCCCAGGCCTGAAGTGACTCCAGGTACTATCTTTAGAATAAGAAGAGGAACAACAAGATCTTTCATAAAAAATGCAGTTAAGATGTTGCTTTTTCTTCAGAATGTGAAATTTGAACACAAGAGGCCTGGACTGACTCTTCCAGCTGAATCATGGATGGCATGTTAAAGTTCTGAAGAACCTGAAGTCCTTATTCTTTCCCTTTCTTGTAACCTCCTGTTTATTCCTTCTGGCATTCCTAAGATGAAGCACAAGGAACACGCCCTTTAGGGATTTTGGTGAGCTGACAGGTATGAGCTAAGACAATGCAGAGGTCATGGTCATGATGGTTGATTTTGTGGGCTCACTCCAGTGGTTCAGGGAGACTCACAGGGCTGGGGGAACCCACTCCTGAGTGTGTTTCTGAAGAGACCAGTGTTTGGCTGTGGACCACGTGCAGTGTCTTTCTTTCTTGAATTCCCCAGTATAGCATAAAGGAGAAAGGAGGGTGAACTCTCTCTCTCTCTCTCTCTCTCTTGCTCTCACCCCTCTTGTTGAGCTGGGACGTGCATATTATCCTGCCCTTAGACATTGCAGCTCCTTTTCTTGCATCTTGAACTCCAGGACTGACACAGGTGACCCTTCCATGTGCCCACAGAACCCACCCAGCTCCCCTCCTCCCTGTCTCAGGTCTTTGGCCTCAGACTGGATTACATTACAGACCTTCCTGGTCACACAGCTGGCAGATGGCTTCCTGTGGGACTTCTCAGCCACCATGTGAGCCAGTTCCCATAATGAATTCCGTCTATCCACCTCCTCTCAGTCCTGTTTCGCTGGAGAACCCGACTAGCAGGCTATTGAGACAGGATATCGGCTGCTGCCTGAGTGTTGGCCTAGTAAACGTTCACGGAGCCACTTTGCCATAATAATTTCCTCCTAGCACGAGGATTAGGACAGCTCACATTTTATCCTAATATGCTACACGGTGTTTATCTGCATAATCTATAGCAAATATTGATTTTGGCATATGCTGTTGCTTGTTGGTGCCTCCTTAGCGCCGATTTCCATTGGCAATTTGAAGTGCGACTAAGAAACAGGTAGGAGCTCTCTCTTCCCTTTGCAAAGAATGACACTT
>JAJEJO010023025.1:0-16078 GCA_020662805.1 Glaucomys volans | reverse complement strand
TCTATTGAAATAATCATGTGGTTCTTGACCTTAAGTCTGTTGATGTGGTGAATTACATTGATTGATTTCCGGATGTTGAACCATCCTTGCATCCCTGGGATGAAACCCACTTGATCATGGTGCACTATCTTTTTAATATGCTTTTGTATGCGATTCGCTAAAATTTTGTTAAGAATTTTTGCATCTATGTTCATTAGAGATATGGGTCTGACATTTTCTTTCCATGATGTGTCTTTCTCTGGTTTTGGTATCAGGGTGATATTAGCTTCATAGAATGAGTTTGGAAGGGTTCCCTCCTCCTCTATTTCATGAAATACTTTGAGGAGTATTGGAATGAGCTCTTCTTTGAAATTCTTGTAGAACTCGGCTGTGAATCCATCTGGTCCCATGCTGTCTTTGGGTTCTCTTGATATATCATCTAGGTTTAATTGGGACACTTTCTTCCCGTGTTTTCTCATGGTGCTCGTGTATCTTCCCCTCTGTTGCTTGAGCGGTGTTTGATCAAGCAGTGACCCAAGAAAGGTCCTGTCCCACTACCTCCAGGTTGGGAAATGATCAATGCTTCTGGGCAGGGGCAGCCTAGTGTAGATAGACAATTAGATACAGCAAGGTGGTAGACTCCGGGCCTGGGTGTGGGCCTGGGCACTAGTTCAAGTTGGGGTGGTGTCACAGAACTGTGCTCAGTGATGGAGACACTGGGCTTGAGAGCCCAGGCTGACCTGAACTCCTCGCTGGGGGTTCAGGCAGTGGCAGGTGGTTGCTCTCTCCTGGGGACACTGTAAGCTATTGCCAATGGCCCAAAGCTCCCTGCCCGATCACTCCAGACACTGCTGACACTGCTGGCGGCCCCAGGAAGCTGGAAATGGACCCCCTCTGCCAGGGAAGCCACCAAACTCAGAGCAGTTCCACCTCCCTGCCGGAGTCAGCGATCCCAGGGGCTTCGGGCCAACCTCTCCCGGTGTGGCTGGAGGGTCTGGGAAGCCCGAGATGGGCACTCTCTGCCAGGGAAGCTGCGGAAGTGGGGCAGAATAGTTCCCACTCCCAGCCAGAGACTGCGTTCCCAGAGTTTCCTGGCTGGAGCTCCCCTGACACAGCTGGAGGCCCCAGGAAGCTGGTAATGGGCCTTCTCTGCCAGTTAAGCTGCCAAAATTGCGTGGGGTAGTTCCATCTCCCTGCCAGAGTCTGCGTTCCCAGAGTTTCCTGGATGCCTCTGAATCCCCAGGTAGCCTGAGATGCTCGGTCTCTGCCTGGGAGGCCGCTGGCTGGTGCTGGAGCCACGGCCAGTGACTCCAAAGCGCTACTGGGGACCCACACTCACTTGTTGGCTGGCGCAGACCCAGGTCGGTTGCTCCGAAGCAGCTGCAGAGTCTGGCGCTTCCGGATGGTAGCTGCCCGAGGTGGGCAGAGCCCAGCCCAGCTGAGTTGGTTCTGGAGCGGCACCTGGGGACCCCTTATATGTGCTTTGAATATAAAGTCTCGTTGAGAGTCATATTCCTGCTGTTTGAATCCCGAGCAAGTAGAAATCCATGGAGCAAGTAGGAATGCAGCCTTCCTCTAATCCGCCATCTTGGATCTCCCTGTGTTGGAAATCTTTGAGGGTTAGAAGTGCATTTCCATTGTAGATACGGGAGGGCACCCAGAAAGATTTTCCTTCAAAAACCCTAGTTACTTTCCCTGAGAAAATTCAAACAGCTGGGACAAATGCATATTCCAGTGTGGGTACTGTCTCTTGCTTTTCCCCTCAGGTATGGGGGTGCTTGTAAACATTGAATTTCCTGGGCAAAAACTCATTTTCTGATTAAGGGAATGTCTCAGCAACTTCACAAGGCAGTCTGTAAATATGTATAAGTATTAAGAAAAATTGATAGATCACAGGATTAATGAACACATGAGTAATATTTGCTGGGAGTAAATGATCATAATTCAGTTTAAAAACATCCAATTGTCATGTTTGCAGGAATTTATCTCAACATTCTTTGCAGTGACGTTTCTGGGAGAGAATTGTGAACACTGAACTGTCAGTCCTTCCATGGTCTCCCCAATGCGGCTGCTCTGGTTTACATTACAATCAAGAAATTGCTAAATTGTTTACTGTTGCTACTGGAATATGGGAGCAAAGGAGAGGGGTGTGCCAGCCTATAGTGAGGAATGACCTGGCACGTGGGAGATATTTTTTGTCAGGGTGTGTAATTTATGGATATTGTATGAAAATGCATGTTTGTTTTTTCCTCACCCCATGGCTTTTTGATGAACCTTGAGTTACTTAGGTTTCCATGAAAATCTTGGGTGCCATCCTAGCTGTGTAGCACTTATCCCTTGCAGTCACAGAAGGGACATTTGAGAAAACAATGGCATCATGGTTGCCAAGGAAACTGGAATCTTTTCATATCCTGGCTGCTCTGGAGGAACCTTCAAGAGAAGAGCTGGCCCAGCTGTGCTGGTAGGATGGAAGAGGATGCTGGCATTCCCAGGGGACATTTGTTTACCATTAAAAAATCCTAAATTTTTAGGAGAGAAGAAGAGGATTCAGCATGTGTTTTGGTGGGGCGCCTCAACTTTGGGGACTTCTGAGTCTATCCAAGATAAGGGACCCTGCAGAAGCCAGGCAAGATGCCATAACTTCTATGTTCACAAGGGTTGGATGTAGACACTTGGCTGAGGAGAACATCATGGTTTCATGAGCATGGGGCCCTGTTCCAGACAATTTGCCCCCACCAGGTGTATTGGATGAGGGACAGATGCAGTAATGCCCATGACCCATGGGTCACTAAGCCTAGCACAGACTGCAGGGCAATGGCATTATGAAGATGCTTGTCCTGATCTGCACATACCCAGTACATTGCTGTGTGGAAAAACTGGCCTACAGCCTTAGCAGCTACTAAAATATTTGCCACTGACATTTCAGAGCAGAGGAGCTGCTGATCTCCCCATTGTGCAAAGGAGGTCCTTAAACACTAAGCAAATTGGATGGATGCCAGCAAATTGGTGGCAATTGAGAAGAGACATTTTATACTCAATCCACCAACCAGGCCCCACCTACTCTATTGTTGCCTTACATTTGCAGTGCAATAAGAAATTGTCTTGCTATGATTTTCCAAGTGGCCCTTCCACTCACTTTGTTGGAGGAACTCCTTCACAGTATGTCTTCACCCAAAGTGTAATTCCCTTGACCTGCCTATTGCCTGTCTCAGAAAAGGACCTCTGGCACATTAACATGGACCCCTTTGCCAGCAGCTGGTTCATGCAGACTACTGGTCATTGTCACACACCCTGGCACAACCATCCTCCAAGACCATAAAACTGAAGGATGAAGCAAGAGCCTGATGAGCACAGGATGGACCTGGACCTTAAATGACACAGGGAAATGAGACTTTACATAAAACCTGTAGCTCCTGAATGATATCAGCTTATATTAGTTCTTGTGTACAGTGCCAATTCATAGAAGTCTTTAATAAATGATGTTTATAAAAATGAAAAATACAAAATTCTGAGGATGTGGCGGGCCTTGTGCAGGTGGGTTTTGTCTACATCTCTCTGTTTTCAAATTGATACTGTGGTTGTGTTGGAAATCTTTGAGGGGTAGAATTGCATGTCCATTACAGGGATACTGGAGGACACCCAGAAAGATTCTCCTTTCCAAATCCTAGTGCAGATGATGTGTTGTATATCATTCCTTGCTAAAAGGCAACAGTGAAATACCAATATGTGCTAGACCTTAACTTTGAAGGCAAAATTGGAAAAGAATCAATGTTAGATCCTGGTGCATGTTTTCATCTTGTAGAACTTGCTGATTCAATACATTTGCAAGCATATTAATGAGAATCTGATAACTTCTGCATTTCTGAGAGCTGTCTCATCTTAGTGAATAGTGCCTCTAAATCAATCAGGTCTCTGGGGAAGAACTTTAGGTTGGCACCACAGATGCTTGCTGAATACTCTCCTAAGAATGGACTTGCAAATAAATCTGATAATTATCCTAATGTTTTGTGTTCACTTGATTGAACAGAGCAGGTAATTAATGTAGAGACACTGGACAGTTGATATTATCTGAAGAGGCTTTTAAAGGTAAATCACTGCATGTTCCCCAACCTGACTATGTGATATTCTTTGGAGAAATACCACTCCAATGATGAGCCAAATAATTTTATTAAATTCTGTAGATTGCTCTTAATAACAATGCAGCCAGCATATGTTGTTGCAGGTCAATCCAAAGTCTAGGGTGTAATGAGGAAAGAAAAAATTATCCATGTCCCTTAGAGGAACAAGACTGTTGTACCTACTCAATGAGCAGACAATTATCCAAGGGAAGGATAGAGGTGTGTGGCAGTAGAAATAGGCATTTGTAGGAAATATTATATGCTCTGATCTTTGGGACCAAAGGAAATTGAGGGAATCTTTCACAAATGACCACCACATCCTTACAATACCAAACTTATCACATTTGTCTCATTGTATACAATCCTTTAAAACTTTTCTTGAGGAAATTCTAATCAACTGGACCAAGTGCACATCACAATGGAGGTACTGTATCTTGTTTTTCACATCAGTTATGTGTGGGTTTGGAAATAGGGTTTTCCTGGGCATATTTTTCTCCAAATAAGGGAGTGTCTCAGCAAGTTCATGATGCACAGTGTGTAAATATGTGTAGGGAATAGTTAGAGGTGATAGATCCCAGGATCTATAAACACTTGAATAATATTTACTCAAAGAAAAAATGATCAAAATTCAGTTTACAAACTTATAGTAGTCATGTTTGCAATAATTCCTCTCAACATTCTTGCAGTGAGGTTTCTAGGTGAAATCCTGTCCATTGAATGGTCAGTACTTTGTTTCTCTGCAAAATGCTGCTCCTCTGGTTTAGATCCCACTAAAAAAATTTGTAACTTGTTTGCTATTGCTACAGCAACATGGGAGAAAAAGGGAGGAGAGCTACATTATGCAGAGTGGATGGAGCTGGCATATGGGAGTTTGGTTTGGAAGGAGGTGCGAATGTCTAGATCCTGCAGAACATTGCAAGTGTCTTTCTCACCCCATGGCTTTTTACTCGGGCATGTGGAGTTGGATTTCCATGAATGTCTTCGCTGCAAATCTAGCTGTATAGCACATACCACCTGCAGTCAGAGAAAGGTCAATAGATAGCAAAATGACCTCACGGTTGCTATGGCAACTGGAACTACTTCCGGGGATAGCTGCTAAGGAGGAACCTTCAAGTGAATCCCAATCCATCTCTGCTGGTAGGATGGAAGAGGAAGCTGGCAAATCCCAGGGGAATTTTCTTGCCATAAAAGTGATCCTGATTCCTTAGGACAGGAGAAGAGGAGTTAGCAAGTGCAATGGGCAGGACCCTCTTGTGTTGAGACATCTGAGTCCATCCAGTATATGGAACCGTGCTAAAATTAGTCAAGCTATCATAATGTCTATGTCTGCGAGGGGTCAATGTGCACTCTTGACTGTTGAGGGCATCATAATTAACTGGGAATGGGTCTCCACTGCAGGCAATTGGTACCCATCAGGTGTAGAGGGCCAGGGAGAGATTCTGGGGTGCACAAGTAGTCATGGGTCACTCAGTCTAACACAGGCAGCAGGGATATGTCCCTACAAAGACATTGGTCCTTGTCTGCAATATCCTGGTATATTGCTGGCTCAAGAAAATGGCTTAGGGCCATAGCAGCCACTCAAAATGGTGGCCAATGACATTTCAGAGCAGAGGAAAATGTGGGGCATCTCTGTGGTTTAAGTGAAGTTCGATTTGTAAAACATCACACCAACACTGGTGTGATTCCATTCCACTTGATGATTGCCCAAAGAGGAGACAGATAAACCCTGGATTTAGGAATTGTAAGTAGAAGTGAGGAGCTGCTGAGCTCCCCAACATTGAGAGGAGGTATTTAATCATAAATAAAGTAGGAGGAGGCTACGGAATTACTGGAAATTCAGGAGAGACATTCTATATTCATTCCACTGGCTAGGTCCCACCACCTCAACTGTTGCCTTCCAATTATGGTTCAATCAGAAATTGTCTTGCTATGATTTCCAAGGGTTCCATCCACACACTCTTTCAGGCAGAACCACCTTCACAATGTGTCATCACTGAAGGTGTAATTCTCTTGACTTGCCTATTGCCTGTCTGAGAAAAGGACCTCTTCCACATTTCCATGGACCCCTCAACCAGCAGCTGATAGATGAAGACTATAGGTCAGTGTCACAGAGTCTGGAAAACCATCCTCCAAGAACATGAAATTGAGGGATAAAAAAGAGCCTGCTGAGCACAGGATGAACCTGGACCACAAGGGATACAGTGAAGCCAGGCTTTACATATCCCCTATGGCTCTTGAATGATATTAGAAGATGTTAGTTCATGTATAGAGCATAAGTTCATACAGGCTTTTAATAAATTATGTCTATAGAAATGGAAAGCACAAAAACTGAGTAAATGGAGCACCATGTGTGGCTGGGTTTTGCTGCATCTCTCCTTTCAAGTTGGTATCATGGTTTGTTGGAAAACATTGAGGGGTGGAAGGCCACTTCTTTTGCAGAGAGATGGGAGTGTGCCCCAAAAGATTGTCCTTCACAAACAACAGTGAAAGTGATTTTTTGATTGTCATTCTTGCTGGAAGGCAGCAATGAAGATCCAGTATGCACTAACCCCAAACTTCAAAAATAAAATGGAAAAGAATCAATGTTAGACCCTGGTGACCATTTTTTTCTTGTAGGAATTGGTGATTCAATACACTTGCCAGCATAATATTGAGATGATAACGTCTGCATTCTTGACAGATGCATCATCCAAAATAATAGGTACTCATTGGCAATCCAAATTTCTGGGGACATATATTGGCCTGGCACGATGGATGCTTGGGGGATAATCTCTTTGGAGTGGGCTTGCAAATAATCTGATAAGTACCCAACCATTTTGTGGTCACTTTATTGAACAGAGGAAGTAATGTAGATAACACTTGAGGGTTGTCATTACCTGAAGAGGCTGTTTAAGGCAGATGAATGCATGACGATGTAATATGCTATGGCAAAAAACCTCCCAAATGAAGATCCAAATTTTTTCTATCATATTCTGTAGACCGTTATTGAGAACATGAGCATCCTTTGTTGCATGTCAAATCCTAATATCTAGGGAGTAATGAGGAAAGGTTAATCCCTGTCCCTTTAAGGAACAAGTGTGTTCTTCCTGCTCAATAAGCAGAAAATTTTCTGAGGGAAGGATGGAGGCATGTGACAGTAAGTGAAGAAGGCATTTATGGGAAATACTATATGCTCTGATCTTTGGTACCTAAGGAAATTGAGGGAATCATCCACACATGAGCACCAAGTCCTTACATATCCAAACTGTTCACACTCATCTCATTGTTTTCAATCCTCCTGGGCTTGTCATGAAGAAATTCTAAACAACTTGGCCAAATGCATATCCCAGCAGAGGTGCTGTATATGCTTTCACATCAGGAATGGGGGTGCTTGGAAAAGTTGGATTTCCTGGGAATTAACTGTTTAGCTGAATAAGGAAATTTCTCAGCAAATTCACGAGGCAGTCTGCAAATATGCATAGGCAATGGGAAGAGGTGATGGATCACAGTATCTATGAACACATAAATAATATATGATCAGAGAAAAAATAATCACCATTCAGTTTTAAAAAGTTCAGTAGTCATATTTGCAGGATATCTTTTCAACATTCTGTGCAGTGAGGTTTCTGGTAGAGAATCCTGTGATGGATTTGTAAGTCCTTCTTTTTCAGCTAAATGTTCCTACCCTGGCTCTGATCCCACTGCAGAAATTGGTAACTTTTTTACTATTGCTACTGGTACATGGAAGCAATGGGAGAAGAGCTACAGTATGTAGAGTGGAATGGCCTGGATGTGGGAGATTTTTGGCAGGTCCTGGGGTTGTCTCGATCATACAGGGGCATGTGAAAGATAAAAAATGCAAACACTTATGTAAACATAAGTCCTTCCCAAACTTCCCTCAGCTTTTAGAAAAACTGCAGAATGCTCCCACTCCTTATTTTGTCTCTCCTGCAAAAGCCGGGTGGCTATCCACCCTTCCCCTAGCAGTCAGGCTGACCCAAAACTTAGAATGAAATGCTTCATACGTTATTTTTGACCCAAAACTTAGAATGAAATTCTTCATACGTGATTTTTCATGTGAACCAATCAAAAAGAGCACTGCGAACCCCCCTTTAACCTGTTTGTATTTCATTATAAAAACCCTACTAAATTTGAGCTCGGGTCCTCCTAGTGACACTGATTGAAGAGTGCGCAGAGGACCAAGCTTGAGTTTGCTATTAAATGACTCTTTGTTGCTTGCATTGATTGTGGTCTCTGGTGGTCTTCTTGGGGGTCCCGATCCATGGGGCACAACATATGGGGGCTCGTTCAGGATACCCCAAAGTCCACCCAGATGCCTGATCATAGAGTCAAAAGCAACAGCACCAACCAGTGAGTAACAGCATTGCCATATTTTTTTCTGTGTGAATTGCCTGCAGGTTCTGGTTCTGGGCTGGTGAAGTCCTGGTGGACATGCTATAGGACCCCAGCAGGGTCCTGGGAGACATCCCCTCGACCCATCGGGGCAAATTTTTGTTGCATTTGGGCAACTCTTTTTCGCATTTGGGAAACCTCTTGAGGTATTGGGCAAAAGACTCTCGGAAACTTTTTGTTTTTGTGGACAAAATAACAACTAGAATATTTTGATTTGCCCACCAATTGTCTGTTGTCTGTTGTCTGTGTACTGTGTTGTATGGACTTTCATTTTTGTTTTTCTTTCCATTTGGTCTAATCCTTGTGTTAGTCTGTCACCATCTACACTTCCCCACTTGCAATTTTCCTCATTTTCAATCTGGAGGAAAATGAGTCTGCAGATCTCCTGGCAGAAAGAAAAAACAAAGGTCAATGGTTAAATTTATTTCATCCTTTCGGTATTATACAGGAAACAGACTTTCAGCCAGATAGACGGCCCACAGGCGCCCTCTGCTGCCAAAACATCGATAATCCCCGTCGACGTCCTCTGATTTGCTTTCTCTTTTATCTAACTACCGCATTCCTTCTTTTCTTGGCAGCTGGATACCTGGCCATTAAAGAGATGGGCAAGTTCAGAGTACCCCTTTGACCCTACTGATTGGCCACTTTGGGGAGGTTCAAGCCAGGGCACATAACCTGTCAGTTGAAATCAATAAAGGAAACTTATAACTTTTTGCAGTTTGGACTGTCCCACCTTCCAAGTCGGTTGGCCCCTGGAGGGACACTTCAACCTTCCAACCATCCGGAAGGTCAAACATAAAATCTTCCAATTAGGGAAAATAGGCCACCCAGATCAAATTCCATATATTCTAACCTGGGGAAATCTAGTAGCAGACGACCCTCCAACCTGGCTCTCTCCCTTCCTACCGCCACCGCCCTCTCCTACAGCTAAGATGCTTGCCCTAAAGAAGTTAGACTCACCAGAAAAGGCCAAAGTGCCATCTAGAGCCCCTCACCATCCTATTCTCCCAGAGGAAGAATCGAACCCCCTTTTCTTTAACTCCCCTCCTTATGTGCCAGCCCCTATTCCTCCTCAGGGCCCAGGACAGATGGCTGCAAAAGAAAGAGAGGCTGCAGCAACCGGAAATGAAGGAGAAAGAACCAGCCCAGGAGGGCCAGCAAGGAGAATGTGGGGTCGAGTCCAACGGGCAGCCAGCCCCTACCAACCAGAAGCCCCAGATTCTATGATCGCTCTGCCGCTATGAGAAACTGGGCCACCAGACAATGCTGGCAATCCACAGCTTCAATATTGGCCCTTCTCTACAAGCGATTTATATAACTGGAAAAATCAAAATGCTAAGTTTTGTGATAATCCTAAAGACTTGATTTACCTTTTAGAAAGTGCCATGTTTACTCACCAGCCCACTTGGGATGACTGTCAGCAGTTACTCTGGATTCTCTTCATGACCGAAAAATGTGAAAGAATCCAAATGGAAGCCAGAAAGTTGGTTCCAAGGGATAACGGACAGCCCACTGTAAACCCTGACTTAATTAATGCTTCTTTCCCCTTGCCCAGGCCTCCACAAGATGGATGGGACTACAATACAGCTGACGGTAGGGAGAAACTCCGGGTTTATCACCAGACTCTAATGGGGCATCTCTGGGCAGCAGCTGGCAAGCCCACGAATTTGGCCAAGGTATATTCAGTCATGCAAGAAAGACAGGAATCACCTTCTGCCTATTTAGAAAGGCTAATGGAGGCATTTAGACAGTATACTCCTATAGATCCACAGTCACCTGGGAATCAGGCAGCAGTAGTGATGAGTTTTGTTAATCAGGCAGCACCGGATATAAGGCGTAAGCTACAAAGAATAGAAGACTTGGAAGGAAAAAATATTCAGGACCTAATAAGAATATCCTAGCAAGCATTTAACAACAGAGATTTACCAGAAGAGAAACAGCTTAAAGCTACTAGGGAAATAACTAGGGCATTAGCAGTGGTGGTGCAGAGTGGAAGGACAGAAAAAGAAGGAAAGAGACTCCCGAGTAACCGACCATCTGGGAATTCAAGGTTAGATGAACTGGGTCAAAATCAGTGTGTCTACTGTAAGGAAGAAGGCCATTGGGCTAAAGAATGCCATAAAAAGAAAATCAATAGATCAAGAGATGGTAAATGGACAACTAGGAGGCCATCAGTCCTGGTCACTCAAGATGAGATACACAATTAGGGACAACAGGATTCAGAACCCCTCCCCAAACCTAGGGTAACTCTAAATGTGCAGGGGACTCCAGTGCAGTTTTTGATAGATACAGGAGCTCAATACTCAGCTCTGACTGACCCCCAAGGGAAAATTTCAAGGAGCACCTAATGGGTGAAAGGGGCTACAGGGGTTAAAAAGTACCCTTGGACAATCAAAAGAACAGTAGACTTGGGAATGGGAAAAGTGTCTCACTTGTTTTTAATCATGCCTGACAACCACTACGCCTTAATGGGGAGAAATTTATTAACCAAAATTGGGGCCCAAATTCATTTTCACCCTGAAGGCTCTCAGGTAACAGATGGGCATGGAAAATTTTTACCTATGCTACCTCTTCCTTTGGAGGATGAATACCGGTTATACCAGCAGCCAAAATCCCCTGATGAAAACATTAAGGACTGGGTACAGCCATTCCCAGATGCATGGGCGGAAACTGGAGGAATTGGGTTAGCCAAACATTGACTATGCAAACCTCTATATAGAAACAAAACCGAGGGCTAACCCCATTAGGGTTAAACAATACCCCATGACCAGGGAAACCTGAATAGGAATAACCCCCCACATCAGGCAATTACTAAACCAAAGGGTGTTACAACACTGCTGGTAGGCATGAAATACCCCCCTGCTTCCAATATGAAAGCCCAACTCAAATAAGTACCACCCAGTACAAGACCTAAGAGAGGTAAACAAGAGAGTGACTGACCTACACGCTACTGTGCCTAATCCATATATGCTTTTGAGTGTGCTTCCTCCTTACAGACAATGGTATACGGTGCTGGATTTAAAAGATGCCTTTTTCAGCTTGCCGCTAGCTCCAAAGAGCCAAGAGCTATTTGCCTTTTAATGGACAGACATTGATAAAGGCATGAATGGACAACTTACCTGGACAAGATTGCCACAGGGATTCAAAAATTCTCCCACCTTGTTTGACAAGGCTTTACATGAGGACTTGGATGAGTTTAGACAAGATCATCCTAACCTAACTCTGTTACAATGTGTAAATGACCTCCTTATAGCTGCTGAAAACTGGGATGAATGTGTCCGTGGAACGGAACAGAAGATCTACTCTGGACACTGGGCAACCTGGGATATCGGGCATCAGCAAAGAAGGCCCAAATCTGCAGACCTGAGGTAACGTACTTGGGTTATCTCCTAAAGGGAGGTAAATGATGGTTAACTCAGGCACAAAAAGAGACTGTTTTAAGAATCCCAAAGCCCCAGTCCCTGCAGAGACAAATAGAATTTTATGGGTCAGCCGGCTTTTGTCGGCTATGGATTCCAGGGTTTGCAGAATTAGCCAAACCACTGTATGAAGTCACTAAAGACAAACAGCCCTTTAACTGGACAATGGAGGCAGATAAAGCATTTCAACAAATCAAGGATGCCCTGTTGTCGGCCCCAGCCCTGGGGCTTCCAGATGTCGTTAAACCGTTCTTTCTCTACATAGACGAGAGTAAAGGAATAGCAAAAGGAGTCTTAACTCAATACCTAGGCCCCTGGAAAAGACCAATAGCATACCTGACAAAAAAAAATGGATCTGGTAGCAGCAGGCTGGCCCCCATGCTTGCACATGATTGCTGCCACAGACCTCATGGTAAAAGATGCTGATAAATTGACTATGGGACAAGAATTACCTGTAACCACTCCACATGCTCTTGAGGGAATCCTGAGACAACCTCCAGATCGATGGCTCAGTAATGCCCAGCTCACACATTATCAGAGCCTATTGCTTAACCCTCTCAGGATTATTTTCCAGGCACCCTCAGCACTCAATCCTGTGATGCTGCTGCCTGACCCTGACATGGACACACCCTTACATGACTGCTCAGAAGTCCTAGCCCAGGTTCATGGGCTTAGGGAAGACCTACAATATCATTCACTGCCTGATGCAGATGCGGTATGGTTCACAGTTGGAAACAGCTTTATACACCAGGGTCAAAGGTATGCAGGCACAGAAGTAGTAACTGAGACAGAGATGATTTGGGCTGAGCCCCTGCCAACAGGCACATCTGCCCAAAAGGCAGAACTGATAGCCATGACTAAGGCTCTAAAGATGGAAGAAGGCAAAAAGTTGATTGTGTACACGGACACAATTATGCCTCTGCAACTGCCCATATTCATGGGGCTATTTCCAGGGAAAGGGGAATGCTAACTGCAGAAGGAAAATCCATTAAAAACAAAGAAATTATGTCCCTGATAGACGCCCTCTGGTTACCCAAGAAATTGGCTATCATCCACTGCCCTGGGCATCAGAAACCAACCGATCCAGTATCTAGGGGCAACTACTTAGCAGATAAGATGGTGTGAGTAATAGCACTCCAGAGAGACTTGATTATAGTTGCTCAACTCCCAGACCCTGGCCCATAAACCCTTCCTAAAGACCCAACCTACACAGAAGAGGACTTATCATGGATTCGCCAGCAGCCCCTATTCCAATGCTTAGATGGGTGGTGGAAAGACTCTAAATGCCGTATAATACTTCCAGAACTGTTGGGACAGAAAGTGTTGCACAGGCTCCACCAGACCACCCACATGGGGACAAAGAAATTACAGGACTTAATGCAGGGAGCAGGAATTAGAGTTAGAGGTGTGCAAGATAAGATAGAACAGATCACCAAAAGTTGTAGGGTCTGTAAGTTAAAAAATGCAGGACATAGCAAGTGGGAATCAGGAAATAGATTCAGGGGAGACAGACCAGGGGGATATTGGGGAGTTGATTTCACTGAATTAAAACCTGGAAAATATGGGTATAAATATTTGTTAGTTTTTATAGATACCTTTTCAGGATGGGTTGACACATTCCCCACCAAACGAGAAACGGCACAAATAGTGATTAAAAAGATTTTAGAAGACCTCCTGCTAAGGTATGGATTTCCTGTTATGATAGGGTTGGACAACAGGCCAGCTTTTACTTCACAGATAAGTCAGGGGCTGGCTTCAGTACTTGGGATAAATTGGAAACTACATTGTGCATATTGGCCCCAATATGGGGCTCAGGACAGGTAGAAAGAATAAACAGAACTTTAATGAGACCTTAATAAAATTAACCATGGAGACTGGCGTAACTGGGTGGCTCTCCTTCCCTATGCCCTATATTGGGTGTGTAATTCTCCTTATAAGATGGGACTTACCCCCTATGAAATTATGTTTGGGACTCCACTCCCCATAATCCCTGACCTAACCAAGCGGCTCTTAAAGGAGGAAGAAAGAGATGATCTTGAAATTTTGCTTTCCCTCCAGGCCCTGCAGAGGGCCCACAGAGAAATTTGGCCAAAGTTCAAAACCTTGTAAAAGTCAGGCCTGCCTCCTGTTCCACACAACTTTCACACAGGTGATTGGATTCTGGTGAAATGACACCAACAGAGTAACTTGAAACCACAGTGGAAAGGCCCCTATGTGGTCATTCTGACTATCCCCACTGCTCTCAAAGTCAACAGCATCACCTCCTGGATTCATCACACCCACGCCAAGCCAGCTGAACCTCTTTCTGACGTCATGCTTCCTGGCCTAGACAACTCTACTTGGAGAGTGGACAGATCCAAGGACAACCCACTAAAGATCAAGTTTTGCCACCACAAACTGTGACTATGTTCCTACTTTTGCTTTGTTGTATCACCCTGGTCACAACCACAGCTGCAGCTCCAGTTTCTGGAACCACCAACCTCAGCCCACAACAGCCTTATGAAATCACCTGGGAAGTAACCAACCCGGCAGCATAAGTTCCCAGGTTGACTCTGACTGAAGATCACCCCTTATGGACATGATGGCCTGAACTGCAAAGTAGACCTTTGCACTTTAGCAAATGGGGACTTTTCTGTGGGATCAGACACTATTAATATCAATGAAGAGTAGCACCTCAGTAAACAGGCCCTTTTAGACACAGTTAATGGGAGAACGAAAAAATTTAACTGTGTTCGTATTCATGGGAGGGAAGAACTTCAGCATCCCGAGCCCTTCTATGTGTGTCTTGGCTATTCTCACCAAAACGGGTGTGGAGGGGAAAAATCTTATTTTTGTGTTAAATGGGGATGTGAAACTACAGGGCAGGCTTATTGGATAAAGGCCTCTCATGATTTGATTGAGGTCAAGTGAGAAAAAAAGACTTTATGTAATAATCATTGTAACCCCCTCTTAATCACCTTCACCTATAAGGGAAAGCAGGATAGACAATGGACAAGTGCCCGATCATGGGGGTTACACCTCTATGCCGAGGGACCAGATTTAGGGGTTATATTCACTGTTCGGAAGACTATAAAGTTTTTCATCCAACAATTAGGACCTAACCAAGTTTTACACCCTCCAGCCCAAAGAATTCCAGTCATCTACCTTTCCTGAGGTCCAAAAATTGTTAAATGAGTTACCAGCTTACCGAATACCCCACCACTGGCCAACCACTCCTTAGGTGCCTCCTACTTAAGAACTGAACAACCCAATGAACAGTCAATTGTAGATCTGGCTCAAACAGCAACTCATCCCCTTCTGAGTCTCTTGTCTTGGTCCTTTCTGGTGCTTAATGCCACTCACCCCAATTTAACCAGGTCCTGCTGGCTTTGCTCTGACACTGCACCCACATATTATGATGAGTAGCAGTGCAAGCACATGTTACCATCCCCACTAAGTCCCAGGGCTGTTGATGGCAATCTAAACAGTCCCTGAGCCTAGAGCAAGTGTCAGGACAAGGGCTCTGTTTAGGAACAGTGCCCCATTCCAGCTGGTCTCTCTGTAATTTAACATGGACAATCCAACCTGAGGCAGAAAACTCTTACTTAATACCACACAAAGATACATGGTGGGCTTGCTCCTCTGGACTCACCCCCTGCGCCCAATGGAGAGTGTTGAAACAGTCAAAAGATTACTGTGTTCTAGTCAGGTTGGAACCACGGCTAATTTACCATAAGCACCAGAGTTTTATGACTATGGTTGAACAAGGGTGGAGCATAAGTCAGAGCCCCACTCAGCAAAAGCGAGAACCTATTACCACTCTAACTCTTAGTCTGCTGCTCGGGGCTAGCTTAGGAGGATTTGGAACTGGAATAGCATCCTTGGTCACTCAGAACCGACATTATTCCAATCTAAGGGCAGCAATAGGTGCGGACATAGAGAGTTTAGAAGATTCAATTTCTCATTTGAAACTATCTTTAACTTCCCTGGCTGAAGTGGTTTTACAGAATAGAAGAGGCTTGGACTTAATATTTTTACAGCAAGGAGGCTTATGTGCTGCCCTAGGAGAAAAATGTTATTTTTATATAGATCACTCTGAAATGATTAAAGATAATATGGCAAAAGTTAGAGAAGGCCTAGCAAACAGAAAAAAAGAATGGGAAGCTAATCAAAGCTGGTTTGAATCCTGGT
>JAJEJO010023019.1:0-18318 GCA_020662805.1 Glaucomys volans | reverse complement strand
ACTGGTTGTACACAAAGTAGAGTCACACCATCTGTGCGTTCATACATTTAGTCTTTTGCAGGCACACTAGGGCTGAAATACATGTGCAATGATGATTCTGTATCTTTCTGCTATTTATGGGTCAAATCAATATACATTTTCCTCGATCTAGTAAGGACAGAATTTATAATAATGTACAGTAGTTACTTTCCAAAGGATAAACATCTTCTGTACCAGTTTTTCATTTTTTCTGTTATTTATTAACATCCCCTTCAACAAGAAGGTATTGAGTAACCATTGGGTGCATTTTGCAAATCACACTATGATAATTGAAAAAATAAAGTCTCCACTCTCCAAATGATTAGTCATCTATCTTCAATAGTTGCCTTTATATTCTCTTTACAACAATTCATTTTGCTCTTCATTATTTATCTTATTGCATGTTCTTTTTGCTTAGCTTCCTCAAATCCTGTTTTGCATGAGAAATAATATAGATGAATATGTATACAAATATATTACATATAATATATAAATGAATGAATATATATATGTAACCATAAAGCTTACTATAAAGCTTACCATCCTACAGCTGGTACAGCATGGTTCATTTTTGCGAAAGCATAAAGATGAAAGTTTCGACTCTTCTGTAGGTATGATTTCTGATTTGAGAAGTCATGAAAATTAAGTGGCCAAAGGACTTTGATATGAGTGACAAAAAGGAGTGACCAGGAACAAAGCAGAGAATACCAAGAGGAAGGACAGAAATTGTTTTTCAGGCTGACTCTACAAGGGCAATTCTCGGTACTTCCCTACCATTAATTATTTTCTGTTTAACTGAGAAAATATGAGACCCTCTCAAATTTCCTCAGGGCTAGATTACAATATTCCATTTTATTAGCTCTAGAACAGTGTGAAAAGAAGCTTTCATGCAGTGTTCTGCTCTTCGCTTGAGGCTGGCTAACAGAGCATTATTTTTTCTGCTCTAAAAGATACTGCTGTTCAGCTCAGCCTGGCTGCTGAAGGTCACTAAATCCCTTTTATCCTGGAAAAGAGAAGGTTGGGGGAACTCTGCCTTCACAGAGTAATTCATGTTCATGCATGGTCCAGTGGTCCTGAGATCCATTAATTAAATTAATTAGACTTCATAGCATCCGCTCATGAACCATGATGAAAAAAATTGGAAGGAAACAGGAAACACATACCCTGAAGCTTAAGGCATTGCCAGTGTTGGGCCCTTGAGAATACTGAATGATGGTTTGACAAATTCAGATTTAATAAAATGTCTGCTTGGAAATGAGTGTATTTTCATAACTTAGGTAATTCATGAATATTAATTAATAGCAAAATGTGTGCTTTGATTTGTTACCTGTAATATA
The DNA here is from genome assembly GCA_020662805.1 of Glaucomys volans. Lineage (NCBI taxonomy): Eukaryota > Metazoa > Chordata > Mammalia > Rodentia > Sciuridae > Glaucomys > Glaucomys volans. The sequence goes on along the minus strand of JAJEJO010023019.1, from coordinate 16,963 downwards.
GTAATTTTATCACTAAGCCATGAAACTATTTTCTCTGAAATTACATGATATAATTATACCTGATTTGAGTATTGTACCCAGAAAACATTGGTATATATATGTACGACCTATCAGATATTTTATAATTCCATACAGAATTAAATAAACTGGAATAATACACCCTAATCAAGTCATATAGTTGAGAAATACAGATATGTCAGATTCTTGTTCTCATGGAATTTACCAAAGACACGTTTTTATTAATGGCTCAAAAGTCTGAGTATCTAACATGATTTTTGAAATATGTGGAAATACACTAAAATGACCTAGTTCAGTCTCATGGCTACAAATGAAGCTGAATACTAATAAACAAAATTTCCATGCATTTCTAGCCTCTGAAATCAGATTTAGAAATCGAACATTTCTACTTGGTCTCTTTACTTTACCATGCCCCACACCAAACTCCTATTCTTTCCCAAATCCGTTCTTTCCCCATCTTTCACATTTATTAAACTTCATTGAATTTATTAAATCTGATTGAATAGAAACTTTGCTTTCCTATTGACTCAGATCATCAAATTTGGTTCAAGTCATGCCCATCACCAAATCCTTACCACCCTGGTTCAAATTATCCTATCTCTTTCTGGATGTTATCATCTATGTTGCAATCTACCTTTACCCCTTGTCTCTACAGTCAATTCTTATTTCAGTAACTAGAAGACTATTAAAACTGTGAATCATGTCATACTCTATTCAAGACCATTCAGTAGCTTCCATTTCACCTCCAGCAAAATCCAAATCTCTACAAATTCAATCTGGCATCTCAAACCCTCCATGGTCTGATCCCCATGTTGCATCACAGTTATAAACTCTTCTACCATTTTCCACTTCACTCACTCTGCTGTAGCATGGAGGCTTCCTTCTTTGCTATTCCTTGAAAATGACAGACATCTGCTACCCAAATGTCTGCATTTGTTGGTCCAATTACTTGGAGTGTTCATCTTTCCTATATCCACCTGATGTCTCCCTCATCTTCACTCTTCAAGTTTTTGATAGAATGTGATTGTTCGTTCTATTCTGTAAGGTTTTCCCTGGAAACTGTTTCCAAAATGGAATTTTCAGTACCATATCCAGCTGTCTCTATAACTCCTTCTGTTTTAGTTTGAGAAAATCTAACTACCATGGACACACAGATAGCACTTACTATCATCTGATGTAATTAAGGCACAAAAACTATTTATTAATCATTATATTTCTTGTATTTGTGTCCTTGTGCAACTAGGGTTTTTATTTATGGGAATTTAATTATTTTTATTGTGATATTCCAAATGCCTAAAAAAGTATGTGGTATATATAAAAAATATACTCAGAATTTGTTGAAAAATAATTAAATGTAACATGATCAGGTATTTGAAGAGAAAACTTTTATTCTATAACCACATTTATTTTGATACTTGACAAATTGATTTGAGAAGTAAATCTGTTCTTATCTCAGCTGAGGGAGTCCTGGGCAGCCGTGTCCTGATCCCTATCAAGGTTTTCCCTTCAAAGTTTACTTAATCATTTCCAATTAGAAATCTTGGTGAGAATTGGCTGGGACACTCTGTCCCTTATTCTTAGTGTGGGGGTACCCCATGTTTTGGGCAGATAGCAGAAATAATGAATATGGGCTAGGGACAGGTTACACTCATGATAAACAGCTGCAGCTGGGTCTCTGCTGTGATTTCTCTCTTCAACTGGGATGCCTTGCTATTCTTCTCCTCAATTTGAATAGTCAATCTTCACACTAAAGGCTAAGTACAAATTTCACCTGCCTATGAAGCTCTCCAAACTATATCTTCCTTTTCAGCACTCTTATTGTCTATAAATCCATTGCACAAATTTGCTAATATTCATAGACATGTTTTAATTGAGCTCTATTTAACTATCTTGCTAGACAAACTGATGCTATCCATTCTCCCTGTAAAAATGACGGTGTGCTTTCTGTTAGGCCTATCTGGCTATCCTGCCTGAACTTTGTGTTCTGTTAATTGAAATTCAGGTGTCTTTATCCACCCACTAATTTATTTCAGTGGTATTCTACTTAACCTATTACTAGATTAATATAATCAATGATGTGATTTTAAAAAGAGTAATGTCTATAAAAATTCATTGTTTTTAAAAGTTTAGAAAAACATTAAGTTGAATTATATGAGGCCTGAGCAACTATAAAAATTGAAGAAAATATAAGATTACAATAATTGCAATAAAAGTATAAGTTAAAAGGTTTTGCACTCAATTTACTTGAAAATTTCATTCTATTGTGAATATCTTGAGATACATATTTGACTCACTATGATCAAAAGTTATACAAAGAAGGCATTGTATAGAAATTCCAGTTTGTAGTATGATAAGCAAAGGAACCTGGCTTTCCATCAAAATATTAGTCAACTAATTAATACTTGCATGCTTTTCCCATGTTTCTCCTCTTTACTGTTTTTGATTAACTGTTAAACAACTGGTCTCACTTACATTTGAATAGAAACTTTCTACTTTTACTGTTTTCTAGCTTGATGATGTTCAGTGTCCTCAATTACACTGCATCATTCTTTAGGGTAGAGTGTTAATAATAGATCTTACTTTTTTTTTCCAATTGGTTATTTGGAAGCTACCCAATATGGGTAGCTTCAATAGACTTGGGTCAACCCAACAGTGGTCTGTGGAATGCATGTTCTCCAGAAACTTTAGAGGAGAAAAAGCAGGAATACTCAAAAATAATGTAGGTGATGATGGAACCATGACTAAACCTGGGATTCGCCTGGATCCATATTCCTTGGTGTCATCCACAGTACCACAGCCCAATGTCTCTCATTTTTTTCATTTAAAGAAATCATGAAGAAGATACTTCCATTGTTTAATTTTTCTAGTGAACCAACAATTTAATTTTTTTTAATTTATTTTAAAACTTTTTACAGTCTTCATTTTGATTCACTGTACACAAATGGGGTACAACTTTTCATTTCTATGGTTGTGCATGATGTAGATTCATATTGTTCATGTAATCATACATGTACAGAGGGTACTGATGTCTGTCTCATTCCACCATTTTCATACCCCTGCCCCCTTCCCCCTCATTTTCATTTACCTCTTTGTAATCTAAAGTTCCTCCTTTCTTCGCTCACCCCCCTTATTGTGATGGAAATTATATCTCCTGCAAACTTCACAGTGGAAATCTATTTGGAATAAACACTGAGTAGGAACTCTGTCAACTATGTCTGTAGGGTTATAGTAATCTCCATATAATGTAAAAAAAAAAGCTGCTGCAACCATTGATTTGGATATTTGGATATAATTTTAACCAATTGCAAATATCTATAATGATGGATTTTATGTGATGGCATTGTTAATTCCTAAGTCCTGGCTAATAAAATTTATAGGAATTTGATATAATTTTCCTACAACCATCATGTTTTTAATGTAATGCAGACTTTCTTAGGATTCTAAAACAAAATCATTGAATAAAATAATGCCATTTGTTTTTAAGAAGAAGGCAATATTTCGATGGAAAGACATAGAATATTCTGTGAAAAACAAAACAATCTTTAGGCTACATGCATATGGTAAATGTTCACACTTAGCACTATGTGAGAATGGCAGCGGTCATTTCTAATAAATAATGTGTGAAAATCAATAGAACAGTTCCAGAAACACCTCCTGCTTGTTCACGGCATAAGGCCAAAGTTCTGCTACATGAATATAACTCATGTTTTTGATAAAAACATCATATCTTATATGAGACACAAGTTTCTAGTTTACTGAAGCAAAAATTTTATTAATGTAAAGCATGTGCTAAGTAAACTGTAAGATCTATAAGAGAAAAGATAGCTCTATAGCTATTTCTATTTTGGGAGGGCAGAAAAATGACATTGTTATACATGTACCTGCTTTAAAGTTTAAAAAGGGGGAACTAAATTAAGCATAAAAATCATTAAAGATATGTACAGTGAAGTAAGAACCTTGTCATGGTAGGGTCTTCCTTGCATGAGGATGTATGCAAATATCAAAAGGAACATTAAGTAATGGACAAAACTTTCTCAAATTATTTTATTAACAAATCCAAACAATATTTAGATTTAGATATAAACTAATGGGCAGATGAATTCAAACTGTTCAATAAAAAAGACTGGGGATTAACTGTTGAGGAAAAATTTTTATAATAAATAATTTATTTTGAATTAATAAATGACAAAATAATAGGGGTTTAATTTTTAAATGTATACTTTGGTGAAGGAGTATCTAATAAAAATATATTACGTTCAGTGCCTTCCTTAACTCTCAAATGTGATTTTGCAACTCTCTGCTAATTTCTGGAAGACACACAGCCGATCAATATTTATATTCAAAAAGTCATCAATATTTTGAACTAACATGGAAAGAACAGTATTTGGTATAGTTATGTGTTCTATTTTTTATATAAATAAAAACATAATAACAGTAATGATAATAATAATAAAAGATACATTTTCTAGGGAGCAATATGGCGACTAAGGTCCTCTAGTGATGATCTCCCACAGACACAAAAGTTTGAACAGCTACTCATGCTCCAAACAACATTCATGAGAGCTAAGGAAGCTTAAAGTGAACATAATACTGCAGGTTATAGCACAATAAAATAGAAGACATGGAAGAAGGCAGAAAGGAGAGTTGCCTGCACTGTTACGCCTCCCCCAGTTCCAAGCAGTATGGACAGAGATGCCTTCTTCTTGGGGAGGACAGAGAGTTTTAAGCCCAGAATCTAGACCTGAAACCCAGTGCCAGGCCCTTCACAGTGAAACCTGGTGCTGGCAGAGTCACACAGTCGCAGACTTAGGCTAATACTGCAGACTGAGCCATGGGAACTGCATGACAGCCTCCACCACCTCTCCCCAACCTCTAGCAACAGAGGAGTAAGCAAGACTCTACCCAATAGCATGAAGGGTGCAAAGGCTAGATGAGAAGTTCTTGTGGATCCCAGCACTAGGCCTAACTAAAGTGAGAGCAACACCAGGTAGGGAACAAAAACTCCATACTCTGGCCAGAGTTCTCAGATGAGACTCTAGACCTGCCCTGGCATGAGGCAAGGACCTTCATGCCAGTGTTACAGACTTGATTTTGACCTGCATCATCTTGCTTTGGAGTGTAACTGGAGCATGTCTACCCCTAACCCCAGCCTTCACCCCTGCCTGAACTACACAAGTCTCTGCAGCTGTGAGACTCAACTTAACCTCAATCTCGGAAACAAACGGGGAGATGAGGAATTGACAATTTCCAATGTAAGGAAATCAATGAGCTTGAAAACACAGATAAATGATTAAATTCTCTAACAGAGAAACTTACCAAGAAATGGAAGCAATTAAAAAAATCAAACAGAAATCTTTGAGGTATTTTATATACTAAGTAAAATTAAGGTTAGAGAAAGCATCAATCACAGGACAGATCAAATAGAAGAATTAGTACGCATGAAGACAGGCTATTTGAAAATATACAATTGGAGGAGAAAAAAAGCAAGAAGGAAAAGAAATGAAGAAAACTGAAAGGATCTTCGGGACAGTATAGAAAAAGCAAATATTTGTGTTACTGGGGTTAAAGGACTTGAGAATGCCAAAGTTGTAAAAAGCTTATTTAAAGATATAATCGAAAACTTCATAAACCTAGAGATGAATATAAAAAACCAGGTACAGAAATATCAAAGGTCACCAGTCAGATTTAAGTCAGCCATGTCCATTTCAAGACATCATATAATTAAGCTCTTAAAGGTGAGAGCTAAAACAAAGATTCTCCAGCCTACAAGAGAAAAGAAACAATGCAAAGAAACAAATAATGCACAGGGTGTCCCAATTCACCTGACAGCACTTTTCAACAGAAAACTTACAGGCTGGGAGTGGCATGAGATTATAACAGTACCAAGGGAAAAATAAGTGCCAGCTGAGAATGCTGTAACCATTGACATTATCCTTTAGGAATGAGGGAAAGATAAAGACATTCCCAGCAAAAGCTAAGAGAAGATACATCCACCAGACCTGTTTTAGAGAGGGTTGGGGGAATAGTTCAGTGGTAAAGCAAGGTTTGCTCACCGTGCTGGAAGCCCTGAGTTCAGTCTCCAGTATTGAAAAAACTAAAAAAAATAAAAAGCTAAAGGGAATTATTCAAACTGAAACAAGAGATATTAATGAGTAAGAAGAAAACATGGGAAGGCCTGGTAAGAGTAAATATGCAGTCAGATTCAGAGTGCTCTATTGCTGTAAACTTATCTTCAGTTTATTGACTAAGGAGAACAATTAAAAAATAATAAATGCATTAATATGTTGAGATAGGAAATATGTAAAATAGTAAATCAAGATTCAAAATGTGGGGAAGAATTGAAGCATAGATATTTTATTAGTATTTTTCTCTGTTTTTTGTTTCTTCTCTTCAAAATTAGGTTAAATCACTATAACTCAAAATAGATTCTTATAATAAAATATATGTTTTATAAGCCTTAGGGTAATCACAAGGCAAAAATGTATAATAGACAAAGCAAAAATAATGAGGAAAGAATCAAAACAGAATTAGAGCAAATCACTTAACTGCAAAGGAAGACTGTAAGAGAGGAAGAAGAAAGGAAGGAAGGAAAGATGAAAGGATGGAAAATTTAGAAAACAAGTTACAAAATGCCAGTATTAAGATGTTACCATTGATAACCACCTTAAATATTAATGTTTCAAATTATCCTATTAAATATAAGGAATGAAAATGGAATTTAATAAAGAAGAACCAACTATATATTGCTTATGACAAATTCACTTTACCTCTAAGGAAGGACACACCTAGAGTGAATGTGAAGGGATGGAACCAGATATCCACACAAAAGGAATTCATAAAACAGTGGAAGTAGCAACACTTATGTCAAACAAGAATTTAAATCAAAAATAGTAAAAGAGATAAGCAAGGTGATTTTGTAATGATAAGGGGATAAATTCAGCAAGAGGAAATAACCATTATTTTAAACACACACACAATATCAGAGCAGCCAAGTAAATGAAGTCAATATTAATAGACTAAAAGGGAGGTGTAGACCCAATACAAGAATAGCATAATGTACCACTTTGAGTAATGGACAGATCATCCAGGCAAAAAGTCAACAGAAATACAGTAGTGTTAAATTGCACCCTAGAACACATGGACCTAACAGACATGTATGGAATAATCCACCTTCTCACCAGCACATGGAACATTCTCCAGAACAGATGATATGATAGGCCACAAAATAAGTATCAGCAAATTTAAATAAATTTAAATCATCTCAATAGCTTTTCTAATCACAATTCAACAAAACTAGAAGTCAATAGCTAGAAAGATTTGGAAAATATACAAATATATGGAAATAACTTACTCTTGAGCAACCAATGGATCAAGAAAGAAATCAAGAAGAAAATTTAAACATTTCTTGAAATAAATGAAAACAGAGACATGAAATACCAGAACCTACTGGATCCAGAAAAAATAGTACTGAGGGACATTTATAGCAACTAATGGCCACATCAAAAAAATAAAGACCTCATATAAATAACCTATCCCTGCATCTCAAGGACCTAGACAGATGAATAAACCAAACCCCAAATTAATAGAAGGAAACAAATAATAAAGAGAGCAGAAATAAATGAGAAACTAAAAAATCTATATGATTGAGCTATGAAAAGAAAAACTGGTTCTTTGAAAAGATAAGCAAAATGCAGAAACCCTTAGAGAAACCAAGAAAAAGAAAAACACTGAAATAAATCAAACCAGACATGTAACTCTGATGAATTGATATTACAGTAATATGAAGGGTCAGTAGAGATTATTATGAGCAACTCTATGCCAACTAATTTGATAACCTAGAAGAAATGGACAAATTCCTAGATACATACACCTTCTAAAGTTTGAATTACAAAGAAACAGAAAACTCAAACAGAAAAATAATAAGCAAGGAGATTGAAAATAGGAAAAAATCTTACATCAAAGAAAGGGCCAGGATTTCGTAACAGACAAAGTTTGACTATTATCCTGAGTTTGACCAAACATCTGAAAAAGAAATAATACCATTTCTTAAATTATTCCAAAAAAATTGAAGAGGAAGGACTTCTTCCAAACACATTCTTTGAAGCCAGCATTACCCTGATATCAAAACCAGACAAAAACACATCATAATACAAAAACTAAAAATTTACTTGATGAACTCAAGTACAGAAATTCCAAAACAGATAGTTGCAAACCGTATCCAAGCACACAAGAAGCATTGTTCACTATGATAGAGTGGGATTCATCCCAGGAATACAAGGTCAACATATACGAATCAACAAATGAGATAAACCACATCAACAGAATGAAGGACCAAAACTTGACAATTATCTTGATAGATGCAGAAAACAGACCTTTGATAAAATTCATTTCCTCATGATAAAAATGCTGAACAAACTAGTTATGAGAGGAATGTACCTCAGCATAATAAGGGACATAGAGAAGAAACCAACAGCTAACATACTACTGAAAGGGTAAAAGCTGCAATCTTTCTAAGATCAGGACCAACACAAAGATGCCCACTTCTCACACATTTATTCAATATCATCCTTAAAACTCTAGCAAGAGCAATCAGGCAATGAAAAAAAAAAAAAAGACATCCAAATTAGAAAAGAAAAATTTGAATTGTTGCTATTTGAAGGTACATGATTTTCATATAGAAAATCCCAAATATTCCACCTAAAAATTATTATAAGTAGTGAATGAATTTAGCCGTTATAAGGTACAACATACAAAATCTTCATACAAAAATAACTAGCACTGCTAGATGCCCACAGCAAATTATCTGAATTAGAAATCAAAAGAGCAATCTCATTTACAGTGGCTACAAAAAATAAAATACCTGGGAATAAATTTAACCAAAGAGATAAAAGATCTTTATAATGAAAATTATGAGACAATAGGAAATGGAGGAAGACACACACAAAAAATGGAAAGGCATCCCATGTTCATGGATTTGAAGAATTCATATTATTAAAGTGTCCATGTTACCCAAAGTAAGCTACAGATTCAATGTATTCACTGTAAAAAAATTAGGGAAAAAAATTCTGAAATTTGTATGGAACCACAAAACACCCCATATCACCAAAGCAATCTTGAGTAAAAACCATAATGCATGTGGTTTATACTAACTAACTTCAAAATATAATACAAAGCTATAGTAATTAAAACAGCATGGTAGCATAAAAACAGACAAATACGCAAATGGAACATAACAGATAAACTAGACCCAAACTCACACAAATAATTAACTAATTACTAACAAAGTTTTCAAGAACATGCACTGGAGAAAAGACAACCTTTTCAATATAATGGCTATCCACATGTGGAAAAGTGACACAGGATCTCTATTTCTTGCAAGTTACAACAATAACTCAAATGGATCGAAGTCTAAATATAAGACCAGAAACTATGAAAATACTAGGAGAAAACCTAGGGGAAATGCTTCTGGACACTGGGATGGGAAAGAATTTGGGGGAAAAGATTCAAAATCACAGTAAACAATAGAAAAATAGATGAATAGGATTATATTGCACTAAAAAGCTTCTGCACAGCAAAGGAAACAATGGAGTGAAGAGACAGCCTACCAGATGAAAGAAAACATCTGAAGCTTTATAATCTGATAAGAGGTTAATGTTCAAAATCATTAGGAACTCCAAAATACACTCCACAGAAAGAAATTCAAGTAGCCTGATTGAAAAATAGGCAATTGACCTAAATAGGTATTTGTCAAATGAATACATGCAAATGGGCAATATCTACATGAAAAAAATGGTCAAAATCACTAATGATCAGGGCAATGCAAGTCAAAACCACAATAAAATATCACCTCACTCTAATAAGAATGGCAAAAAGAGAAAAGGTAGCAAGTGCTGTCAAGGATGGGGAGAAGATGGAAACATTGCACACTGTTGGTGGGATGTAATTAGTATAGCCATTGTGGAAAACAGTATGCAATTTCCTCAAAACTTAAAAATACAACTACCATGTGATCCATCCATCTCACTAATGGCTAGAAATACAAAGAAAATGAAATCAGTATGTTGAAAAACCGTTTATATCCCTTCCTTTATTGCTGTTTTATTCAAAATAAAATTGAAATAAACTGTTTCCATCAACTGATGAATGAATAAAGAAAACGTGGTACAAATACATAATAAAATGCTATTCACCCATAAAAAAGGAGTGAAATTCTTGTTGTGACAATATAGATGAATCTGGAGATTATTATGTTAAGTAAAATAAGCCAGACACAGAAAGATAAATATTGCATGTGGAATCCAAAAAAGTTGATCTCATAGAAGTTGGGAGTGGAATAGAAGTAAGCAGAGGCTGGGAAGAGTATAGAGGTGGAAGAGATGGGGGAAAATCCATTCCTTATTAAACCAACCAACCAAAAAACAACCACAAAAAACCACCTGCTCACCTTGGAGATTTTTTTTTTAAATGAATTAATTATTTTCTTTCCATACGAATAGGTGAAAATGCACAGTGAATACAAACTTTTTTTTTGCTTTGTCTATATTTTGATTAGTTAGCAAAATGTCACAAAGTTGTTGATGTTGAATTTCTGTGATATCTCTCATGTGTGGTTATGAGAGAGACATTATTTAAGATTGTGAAGAAGCCCTTCTTTTAGCTCTTACTTCTGTCCCTTTTGTACTCTAAAGTAGACATTCATTTTAAAAATTCAACAGAAAGGGGAAAGGATAAAAACATCATGACATAAATACTTTTAGAAATTAGTAACATTTTTTACTACTAATGGTGTGAGGATTGGTCACTCCATGAGCTCCTGAAATTACCATTGCTTAGTCAGGCTCATGGAGAGACTCTGGTCTTTGTCCTTCCTGGCCACAATGCCAAAGAAACCTTTCAGCTTTTACCTGTTTATGAGTAAAAGAGTTTCCATGCAAACTCCACAGAATGCAGCCAGGTATCTTTCAAGGATGTTTGAAACACGAAAAGCAACTCAGCTAAGCACCCCAGGGGAAACTTCACTGTATGATGAAGACACTTCTTTGACCCACAGTTCTAAAGTTGCTGGCTGTATTAGACTTCTTATAAACGTTAGACAATGCCAGCCAGAGGAATGGGTGGAAGCTTGAAGGTGTGGCTCCAGGTTTGAATGTGGATACATTTTCTGTGGGTTACTGAGGCCAGGAGAAAAATTCCTGTCCATCAATACAGAAGTCATCTGACTGATTCAGTGCAAGGTATTTATTTACTAATCCAAGCCAAATATTTGTCATTTCCTCTAGAGGGGCCTTAAATAGGTCATGTATGAGGTGTATGCTCCACCTTCCAGAGGTGAGCATAAAAAATAAATTAATGGTAAAATTGCTTTATATAATACCAACTTTTGACAATGAAAATGGAATACCAATCTTATGTGTCTTTTCCTCCTTCTCCATTTAAGGAGTCAGCCATGTTCTGAAAAGTATTTAAAATAACTATGCTTCTGGAGTTACTCAAATGTCCATTCTATAAGATGTATATATTATAAAATATCTTAACAAGGTGTCAGTGGCGTATCTTTGAATTCTGACTTTGGGAAGGAGGTTTTCTTCTTATTACTTTTGTGTATTTTTTATCTGCTGTGGATTGATAACTGACTTTATTAAGATAAAGCTTTTCTTTGTCATTGTAGTCCACCAGCAATGCTGTGAGTTTATCAAAATGAAAATGCAGAAGAGTACTGACATAAGGGAAGAGAGCACATTTAAGAGTAATTCCAGCTGGGTGTGTTAACACGTGCTTATAATCCAGGCTACTGGGGAGGCAGAGGCAGGGTGGTTCCAAGTTCAAAGCCAGCAGGGACAACACAGCTGTCAGACACTGTGTCAAAATAAAATAAAATGGACTGGGGATGTAGTCAGAGGTAGAGAGCTTGTTTAGCATGTGTCAGACCCTGGGTTCAATCCCCAGCAAACACACATACTCACTCACACACACATGCACACACACACAATTCACTGAAATGCCAGTTGCCAAGCAACGGGAATGCCTTTGTAAGTTAGAAGAGTTTTTCTCATTTCAACCACAACATTGTTGTTGAAAGCTCTGCTACAATTTTATATTCTTATAAGATTAAATACTAGCCGGGTGTGGTGGTGTACACCTGTAATCCAAGTGACTTGGGAGGCTGAGTCAGGAGGATCGCAAGTTCAAAGCCAGCCTCAGCAACTTAGCGAGGCCCTAACCAACTCAGTGAGACCCTGACTTAAATAAATAAATAAATAAATAAATAAATAAATAAATAATAAGTTTTTGTTTTGGGCAAGATGCAGAGATTAATAAAATGAAGTTGGCAGAGATTGGCTACATTAGAGTCAAATTAAACTACCCTAAAGTCCTATATGGAGTCCTGAGTACACTTAGACCCACTCCTGACTCCCTACCCTCTGGTAAACGTGGATTGTCTTAGTTCCCTCTCAGTGGTCATCACTCACGCCACTGTCAATCAGTCTGCCCTGAATTCAGTGACAATGACTTTACATTGAATTTAGTCCAGACTCGTACCACTTCCAGATCATTTCAACATTCTTTAACTTCTCTCTGCTGCTAACATCTTCATTTCTGATCTGGCCTGCTCACAGAGCAGTATATTTATCCTTATAAAAACTAATTATTTATGCCACTCAGTTTTCTACAGGACAAAGCACCACCCTTTGAAACTTAACCCCAACTAACTTGGATAAAACTTCTCTCATGAATGCTGGAATGCATTTATTTCTACCCATTTAGTTTTCAGACACCTAATAGGCCACTTGCAACAACCTTACAGCCCCTCCATCCCCACCTCTGGTCATCTCTCTGAAATCTGCCTAATGACGTCTAATTCTAGAACCTTCCAACATCAATTCCCTATTTGAAATACCCACGATCATGGTTTGTTTGCTGACTGTATTCTGACTGAGAAGGTAATATATACAGAGAGATTACAAATGCAGAATAAAAGTCAGAAAGGTAGAATGGTTAATACAAACTCGAAAGCAATAGACAGTGGCTTCAGGGTCACTGAAATTGCCTCCAAAGAAAGCAATGAGAAGTTCTGTGAATTTATTTACTTTAAAAGAAATCTTCTAGTGACCCTCATTGCCCAGCACCCACTCTGATCCAAGCACTGTGTCAGGGAAATACAGGAGAAGGAGAAGAGCTCAAATCACAGGGTCTTCCCCTCAAGCTGGCCTTATTTCTGAATGTTCTCACAAAGGACTCTGTTGTGTTTTCATGGAGCATTTTCTATTATATATACAGGACAAAATACAGCGGCTAGGAGAGATCTGAGATCTCTGGCAAGTCTGTTCAATAAATAATGCTATTTTTCCAGGTTTCTTGCTGCTTTCATTTGAGGATCTACAGCTCTCTAAAAATACAAGTCAAACTTCATTGTGCCCCTGTGCTATGCGTATGCGTATGGGTGTTCTTTTTCTATTTATGAAGGGGCAAATTGGTGGATCACAGGCTTTCTAGCAAGTTACCTGGAACATGCAGATCAGACCAAGGAGCAGCCTTTTGCGGTAACAGGTAGTCATGTTACTGCTTCAGGACTGCAAGATGGAAGAGATGAAAGTGTGTTCTCTTGTGTGGAGCCTCATAGTGTCACACAGTGTCTGAGAAAGCAGGAGCTTATCCTCAGACAAAAGGAGCGGCTGAAGGTTGGTAGAGACCTTGGACTGGCTACTAGGGAAGGCAGGCTGATATTTTCTTCTTGAATGCTGAGTATACTTTTTTTTTTATAAACAAAACTCTGTCATCTGTTATTGTCAACTAGCCCCTGTAGAATGTTTTAGTAACAGATTCATATGGGAATGACCATATTTGGGTCATTAGTTTAATTTCAGGCAGAAAGGATGAGAAATCAATCTAAATAAAATTTAGCAGGATGAAAAGGAAAGAACCGCATTGACAGGCAGGTCCCATATAGTTCTGGAATTACATATTCAAAATCCAAGCTGGTGAGACATTTAGAGAAAACACTTTCACACACTGGTCACTAGCCCATGATGGAAATCAGTGATTTGGGACAGCAAGTCATTCCTAGAACCTGCTCCTGGGGTCCTGGTGAACCTCCCCTTGGCTTTGCATTTGGCGTCCTCTTGCTGATCAGAGCACTGTCTTGGAGTTTACCCAGGCTTGTCAACTGACAGCCATCTGCATTAGTTTCCTGGCTCCCATTTTGCTTCATTTTCTTGATTCTAGCGACTTGCACTTTGGTACAGTGCCATTCATATGGTATTCATGTGGCTCTTTATACATGTGTGCAGCCTCCATGAACACACTGCTTCATAAAGCTAAAACCATGAATGCCAACCCTGAGCCAAAGACTGCGCTGTGTGCTCGGAATCAGTAGTGAGCAGTACACTGCCTTTGTGGATTTTACATGTTAAGGGGAGAGAGTCTGAAACATTAAAAGGTATTTAACAAAATGCATTAGTATAAATGCTGTGAAGGAATAAACAAACAAACAAGGGCTTTTTTTCTAGGGTCTCAGGAACACTATCCCAGAGGACTTGACTTTGACTTCTAGACTAAATCTCATGGTGTTTTTGAGTATGAAGGTATATGAGGACAGGTGTTACAGGGAGGACTCCTGGACAGGTGACCCATGTGAATTCTCAGTTAGAAAGGAACTGGTCTCTGTGTGCAGGCTAACATTGTCACCAAAGCAAGATGACTCAGGAGGCAGGAAGTTTTGGGCCTGCCTCCAAAGAGAACAAAGGATTGGGTGGCAAAAAGGAAAATGAAGAAAAGGGGGGTGGATTCAACCACTGTTTAAGACTTGCAAGTGAAGGGAGGGAGGCATCCAGCATGGCTGTAGGTTGCTATGTAGAGAAAGGACTTTCAGACGGCATCTGCCTGATGTGGTCCAAGCCTGTGATATACAGCAAACAGGTGCCTAGTCTAGTCAGCCAAGGGTAATAAAATCATAGCCACATGCTTTCTCTTTTCCTATGTTTGCCAAAGGTGTGTCTGTGTGTGTGTGCGCGTGTGCGTGCATGCACGTATTGAAATCAAGGAAAGATGACTATTATGATGTCTGGGGAGCCTTTGAGTAGAAAGAGGGGGGAAGGCTCAGGAAATTAAATGTGAATGAGATTCATAATCATAATCTCTATAAGAAAAAATTGGACTGGAAAGTGACATGAGTTAGATGCCTAAGGCTGAGATATTCTGGGAAGAGTATAGAATAAGTAGTTTAACTGAGGTTTTGGTTGAAACCAAGTGAAATCCTGGTATATCCATAATTTTTATTGTTGTAAAAGGTCTTTGTTGTAATTAAAGTAAGGACATTAATCTTAGCATTATGCATGGTGCCATTATTTGACATTTTTTTGTGTAGTCAAACTATAGAGGCATTATTCTGGGAATGATTTTATTATAAAAACACATCTGCATGTGTATATTGCCTTGAAAATAAAATCAAATACACTACAAATATTCTACAAATTTGAAAATGGTTTTACTTAGTCTAAGCAGTTGATTTAGAACCCTTAAACTTATTTTTTTCAGATCTCAAACATTGCAAATAAAACTTACTTTAAAATATTTTAATTGATTCAAAATTTATCTCTGTAATTAGAATGCATTTCAGACTAACTTTGTACAATCATTATTTTTATAAGGAAAAAGTTGAAATTTAAGTTAGGTTAAATTTTTATTGTAGATCACAAACTTTTGCGAGTATGTTGCTACTTTGTCAAAAACATTTTTCTGCTATTCTTAATTAAAACATCATATGCAAGAAGATATGACTTTTCCATGAAATGAAAAGGAAAATAAAACAAAAACAAAAATTAGAAATTGAGCCAATAAATAATCAAAAACCTGAAGAAATATACGGAAGAAATTTCAGCATTAGCTATTCAATGTCTTCAAGTTGTACATGGCTGTGAAGAGATTGAAATATTCTCTTGCTAGATGTGATATTCCAAGTATAAGGGAATGCCAAGAAACCTTGGCTTCTAAATAGCTTACACGTAGCCTGGACAGGCACGCAGACTGTTGATATTCTTTCTACCTTCCAAAATTATACTTGAATCTTTCATTCTTTCTATTTTTGTTAAACATAAATATGAGAAAGCAGGGGTAAGAAAGTACATCTCATTGTCTTCAAATAGTGTATTTTAACTCAAATTCTCAGATGATTTTCACTGCATCAAAATTTCTACAAAGACAATAGTCAATAATGAGGGCAAAAGGAATTTGAAAAAATCCTAGGATAAAATGCATTATTAGCAAAGACTTAAAAGTTTCTAAATATTTAATAATTTCAAGAATATATTCACACATTTGCAAATTTGAACAAATGCCTAAGAAAATGAGACCAAAGTTTAAAGAAAATACATTTTTAAATTTTAAATCAAAGATGTACATATGTAGTTTCAAACCATGATGTTAAGTCCTTCTAAAATCTTTCCAGGATTCATAGGTTAAAACAGAAATTACTTCTGATTGATAATTTAATTTATTGACGCATCTGGCTCATCTGAAAATTCTAGAAAATATACCCACCTGATTAAAAATATTCTGGAGTAATTTAGAAAATAGGTAAAATCATTGTTGGGCTATACCCCAGCCCATACATGAATCATGAACCTGAATTACCTGAATTAAATACATATACCTTTTACAAGTAGTCAAGCATCAGCCTTGCCCCCACACTATAAGAGGTGCCTGTTACAACAACAGGTGTTGGCGAGGATGTGGGGAAAAGGGTACACTCATACATTGCTGGTGGGAGTGCAAGTTGGTGCAGCCACTCTGGAAAGCAGTGTGGAGATTCCTTAGAAAACTTGGAATGGATCCACCATTTGACCCTGCTATCCCACTCCTTGGCTTATACCCAAAGGACTTAAAATCAGATTGCCTCAGTGATGCAGCCACATCAATGTTCATAGCTGCTCAATTCACAATAGCTAGA
>JAJEJO010022984.1:0-11052 GCA_020662805.1 Glaucomys volans | reverse complement strand
GAATAGCTGACAAAGTGACATTGGAACAGAGACCTCAAGGAAGACAAGATGGGAACCAGGGGTTATCTGGTACTGTGTGCACCTGGAGGAGGAACAGCCAAGGCACAGTGCCTGAGGAAGATGCTTGTTTCAGGCATTTAAGAATAACAAGGAAGCCAGTGTGGTGAGCAGAATGAGAAATGGATGAATGATGAGAAATGGTATCAGAATGAACCTGAATGAGACTGGTATGGCAGCCCACACCCATGGTGCCAGCTACTCAGGAGGCTGAGAGAGGGAGATTGCAAGCCTGAGGCCAGCATGGACCACTTAGTGGAACGGCCTTAAATGTAAAAGCAGAATGGCCAGAGGCATACCTCAGTGGTAGAGTGCTTGCCTAACATGTGCAAGACCTGAGGTCATCCCCAGCACTAGAGTCAGTCAATCAGTCAAGAAGTACTAAAAAAGCATATTTTAAACCATGAAACATCTTCTCAGTGAATACAGAGAGCAGAATTAAGCAGGCCCATGGTGTTAAGAAAAAAAGAAAAGAAAAGATCTAATGAACTCAGGCTATTCCTGAGGGAATAGGAAATGTAAATAAATTCCTTAGTTATGGCTGCAGTCCCGCTCCTGTTATATCCCCTTGGTACTCCACAAATGCAATAAACAGCAAAAATGAATTTACCCATAAGACAAAAGGCATGATATATTTTCAGTGTCAAGACACTTGCAGATTGAACTCAACAACAGAGAAGGGAGCAAAGGGAATAAACCAGCAGTTCCAAAGAGAAAGACCAAGAATCACTGTACTGAAACATTTCATATGAAACAATGAAAGGGTTGCCTTTCTGTGCCTCGTCCACATCTGTCTGACCCACTGGGTTCCATGTGGTCTGACAGTGCATCAGGAAAGCCACCTCTCCCTTTTCTCAGGGGACATCTTCTTCTTTATTATTTGTAGGTCTGGGACTCTGGTATTTTGATTTATTTTTGAGTCCCATGGCAATATTCAATCTGATCATCGTCAACATGCAAAGGTTCCCCAAAGTTACTCTATAAAATTCCTTCCATGGTCCCATGACAATCCTCTTTTTATGCTGAAAACATCCTTCCTATAATTAATCCCTCAGGACCTTATATCACACATACACCTTTCATCATTCTCTGTCTCCACCATCATAATTCAAGATCCAAAGTCAGAGAATTCATCATCTTTGCTCATCTTTGCATTTTCATGAAGGTGTAAACACATGTTCACTGTATAGAAACAAATTTAAAGAAACCAAAAAGTTAGAGGGCAGGACTTTACAGCCAAGTGAAACAGAGTGGTTTCCAAACATCAGAATCAAAAAGAACATTGACATTGAACCAAAACAGGATACAAAAAGGCAGTAATCTAAGTCATTTCAACATGGTTCATAATTCAATTTTTGAACACCTACATATAAGAGAATACAATTGAGTTGTAAGTGGTTATATACATGGAAGGTAAAGGTGATGTTAGTCAAGCGATAATTTCTCCCAAATGAAGGTCAAAATGAAGGTGACTTATAGAAATAGATCTATCAAAGAAGCCTGAAGTCATGATGAAGAATAACAGACTTGTGAAAATAAGTAGGAAATATGCATAAAAATGATTCAATTCCTCATATCATGCAGATGGACCTTGTACATTTAAAAAGCAATGAGGTAAACACAATATGACCACAGACTTGATCACATAAAATACATGCAATTTCATAAATTCCCCCAACACATTTACACACAAATAAAAAACAAAATTGAAAAGTTGATGAAAACTCTGATTCTTATATTTGAATGTGTACCACAAAAACTGGGAATAAGAACATCCCACTATGCAAACTCAAAGAACTTGCACAATTCACAAGAAAATAAATGACTAATGAGACCCCAGGTACATTCACATTCACCAGTAAAGAAATAAATGCAAGCAAAGCCTGCTAATATAGGATTTTCATTTTTAATATTTTCATCTGACTACCTTTCATGAGGGAAGATAATTGCAAGATAGATGCCTCATGAACTGCATTGCAAGGTAGGATTTGCCAGTGCTGCATTGGTCTGGTATTATGGATATGGAAACATATTTAAATACACCTTCTTAAAATAAAAATGCCCTCTCCTCATGATTTCAAAAACTCTTTGGACATACATTCTACTCTTACAGGAACCACTTTGTACCTACCATTCTCTCCTTTAATTAGGCTTCCACCAGTACCATTTAAATGTCAGTGATCACCCTGCGTGGCTGAGTGCAGCTGTTACTATCCATCTTAGCACTTGAGTAACCACACTAAAAATCAAGCAGCCTCCCCTGCATTCTCTCCAACCTGGGCCTGGTTGAATTGCTCACAGGGAAATGTCCTTAGCTTTTATTGTCTCTGGGCCTTCCTGCAGCACCGACTGAGCTCTTGGACTCACCTGGATCGGATCTCTGGAAGGAAGGTCTCTGTGTAGAAACACAGAATCTTCCTGGATGGTTAATGATGGAGACTGAAGTTCTGTTCCAAAACAAGACAGCAGGAAGGAGTGAAGCATCAGTCCTCCAGCCAGACTTAGGTCTCCAAAATGTGTGAAAAAAAAGTCTTGTCCAGCTGAAGGTCGCGCATGCTGAAGAACAGTGGTGGGGGAGATATTCATAGCTCCTGATAGCTTCTCCCTTAAGTATATTCCCCACATGTCCCCCTGTTGTTATTCAATCCCTGAGCACATCAGGTCCCTGTGGGCCACTGCTCTGCACAGAAAGAATGAAAAACTTTTTTGCATATTCTCTGTTCTCAAGAGACCAGGTGAACCTATCTTCATTACTCCTTCTCAATGAACTCTGACTTTTCAGAGGTCTGACCTTTTTTCAAACCTGAGGTGACATTTTCTCCAAAGTATAAAACTAAAAAAAAAAAAAACTCTTCACTGTCTCTTAAATCACCAAAGCACTGACTCACTTTAAGGACACAGCTGCTGATATCCTCAGAAAACTGTAATTTCCCTCTTCAACAATGGGAGAACAGTGTTCCTTTGAATGAGACTGTGGGTATGATATTCCTGGGCTTCATGTTGCTTTGACAAAATAAGAGGTTAATGTTTATAAGACTAAGACAAATTCAGAACTGCCATTTAGTTCTTCACTTGTAAAATGTTTGGTAATTATAAAAGTTACATTCAGATCTTTTTTTATGCACCTTGTCCAAAATTAATGACTTGTAATGTGCTAAGGTTTAGATATAAGGTGTCCCCCAAATTCTTGTGTGAGACAATGCAAGAAGTTTTAGAGGTGAAATGATTGGGTTAGGAAAGACTTAACCCAATCAGTGAATTAATCTCCTGATAGGGATTAACAGGGCGGTGATGGTAGCCAGGTGGGGCATGGCTGGAGGAGGTGGGCCCTGTGGAGCATGACTTTGGGGAATATATTTTGCCTTTATTGAGCAGAATTCTCTCACGCTTCCTGATCATCATGCTCCAAGCCACTTTTTTCCAAGCTCTCCAGCTTTGATGTTCTGCCTCACATAGGGACCCAGACAATGCAGTTGGCCACCAACAAACTGAGATCCCTGAAACCATGAGCCCCAAAATAAAGCTTTCCTCTCAAAATGTTCCTGTCACCTCTTTTGGTACAGTTGTGAGAAAACTTACTAAAACATGAGGACTCCATTATTTAATGTATATAAAAGTCCATTCCAGTTGTCAGTGCTATTAGGAACCTGGCTCTAAATTGGCAGAAATGGACTCAAGGTTTAAATGATCTGCCCAAAATTAAAAACTGAGTAATGCATGGGTTTTGAGTGGAACCCCATTAAGATTTTTATAGTTCTCATGCCTAGGCCTGTGGTCCTCCACCAGAGATAATTTTTGCCTCCAGAACATATTTGGAAGTTTCTATGGACATTTGGATTGACACATCTAGGGAAGTGCAACTGATATCCAGTGGGAGAGGCTAGGGATGCTGTTCAACATCTGGCAATGCACACAACAGCTCCCACAGCATGTGTGGAGCAGGGGGTCCCAGCAGGTGGCCAGGGTGATGAGCAGGTTCCTAAAGCATATTACCAGGTACCTAGGCAGAGAGGGCCCAAAACAGGGGAACTGCTATTCTGGTTCCTCTGAAAATCCTGTAAAGAACAAGTTTCTCATTCCTACTTGGCTTCCCATTTCCATGAGGCTGCTAGGCTTGCCCAGAAGGAGGAAGAAGTACATAATTCAACCCTAATATCCTTCCTCCACTATATTGTAAGTTTCATCCTTCATCCAAGCCCAGGGAGCTCGTGAACTCATTCACTTTGGGTAATCATCTCTGTACTTGCAAGTTGTGATTACCATCAGTATCAAGAAATAATGTCTCCAGGTCAGCGTTTCTCAAACATGGTTCCCTGGTACAGCAACATTAGTATCACCTGGGAACTTAAGAGAAATGCATATTTTCAAACCTGCGTGGACCTACTGAATCAAGCACTCTGGGAATGGTACCAGCAATCTGTGCTCTCACAAGCCCTCCCAGGATTCTGATGCATGCATAAGTTTGAAGATCACCTTGTAGTGCTTGCTTGCCCCAAAGCATCCATACCTTCTGCCCAGTCTGATGGATGCTCTTCACTTCCTACTCAATATCTGTAAGAATTGCTGACTGTAGGCAGATGTTTCAAGGGCCTGACTGAAGCCAGATCACCAGAGGAACATGACAGAACTTAGCAATTCTTCCATTCTGACTCACTTATGGTAGTTCAGCACTAGATGGCCTCTAAGTGGTCTCTGTGGATGTTTTACTTCCATAGTTAGCACACTTAGAGTTTGATCATCCCCCTTCCAGTTTTCAGCCCAAAAGAGGAACAACTGGATGTTATCAACCATCACAAGTCTGCAGACACAGACACCTGCAGCTTAAGTGGTATTTGTGTGTGTGTGTGTGTGTGTGTGTGTGTGTGTGTGTGTGCCAGTCATAATGTCACCAAATTGATATCAGAAAGTGACTTGGTAAATTTTAGGAGTGAAGATGATGTGCCAATGGTATGGATTGCCATCAAAACATCATTTTAAATATAGATAGATGATAGGAAGATATATAGCTGGATAGATAGATGATAGATAGATACACAGATAGAGATAGATATAGATATAAATATAGATACTGATATATGGAAAACCAGTAGAATAGAAGGGGAATGGGGAGGTGGTTAAGGTGAAGTTTTGGGGACTGAAGTGAGGCAACAGATATTCTGTGCTTGTATGATAATTTCAAAACCAACTCCATATTATGTTTAACTATAATGTACTGATAAAAACATAAAATATAA
This sequence comes from Glaucomys volans, assembly GCA_020662805.1. Classification (NCBI taxonomy): domain Eukaryota; kingdom Metazoa; phylum Chordata; class Mammalia; order Rodentia; family Sciuridae; genus Glaucomys; species Glaucomys volans. The sequence continues at coordinate 5,761 of JAJEJO010022984.1, read as the reverse complement.
TGATAGAGCTTTTAAAATAAAAAATAGCAAAAGTCCTGTGTGCACATCATATGGAAAAAATATCCAGTGCTATAAAATAACTCCACTAGGGCAAAGATTTAGTCTTGACAGAGACGAAAAGAAGAGAATTTCCAAACAAGACTCATCTGAACTGAGGCCTTGAGAGTGAGTGGGTGGTCAGGGATGGGAGGACTTGGAGAACTTCCCTTACTCTGCAGCCCAACTACCAGTTTCCACAAGCACTACCTTGCCCTTCACCCCCCAAAGCAGTCATCCCCCAAATTGCAAGGAGGATGATCTAACTCTAACTGTGCTAACTATGGAAGTATAACATCTGCAGAGACCACTTAGAGGTCATCCAGTGCAAAACCACCATAAGTGAGTCAGAATGGAAGAATTGCTAAGTTCTGTCATGTTCCTCTGGAGATCTGGCTTCAGTCAGGCCTTCACATACTCTTTCTTCAGTTTCCCGAGTTGTACCATAGCATAGTTAGGTGAATTTCATATTAAGCAATGATGGCAAAGTATTAGGTGTCAAATATTCTTAGTCCCAATGCTGTTTATCTCCTTATCCAACAGCTTTACACTGTGTGAAAAACAGTCTTCATCACAGAATCCCGTACACACCCTGGTCCACATGGTCTAGAATGACAGGAAGACACAGCATACAAGAATGATAACACTCACTTTTAATCTAATGGTTTTATTGTAAGAACATATTTTTCAGTGATTTTTAAGCTTGAGACACATGGTAGCATGAGGTTGTGGAAAAATATGTGGAGGGAAGTAGGAAGGAAATGTGAACTCAAGGAGAGAAAGGAAAGATGTCTGAATTCCTACTCCTAGAGAGAAACTTGTTCCTGTATTGCGAACTTTTCATTTACAATTTTTAATTAAACTTTTTCTTGGGGACAATTGCAGATGAGCATGGGTATGCAAGAAATGACCCAGAGAGACCCACACACTCTGTACTCAGCTTCCCCAGTTGTAGCATCTCACAAAACTTGAGTGCTTTATCACACCTGTGACATTAACACCGATAAAATCCAATGCAGGCCATTTTGCAGCTTCCCTGGCAGAGAGCAACCATCTGGGACTGCCTGAGACCACAGAGCTGAGCTCCAGTCTTCCTCGCCACTGCGCAGCGTCTCCTGGGTGGTCTGGCCTGGAGGGGCTGGAGTCTCTGGCTCCAGCGCTTCCCTGGCAGAGGGCAACATCTGAGACTGCCTGAGTCCTCAGAGATGAGCTCCGGTCTTCCACACCATTGTACGGCATCTCCTGGGAGGTCTGGCCTGGAGGGGCTGGAGTCTCTGGCTCCAGCAGCTGCCTCTGCCCCAAAGCATGGACCATTCCCAGCCTGGAAGAAGTGGGACAGCAGCTTTCTTGGTTCACCGCTTGATCAAGCGCCTCTCAAACATCACGTGAGTTACTGGAAATCTGCAGGGACACTTTAAGTCTTTACAGGGAAATTGCAATCCCTCTGATTCACACTACTAGAGGGGAAGATACATGGTCAACATGAGAAAACATGGGAAGAAAGTGTCCCAAACAAATCTAGATGATATATGGAGAGAAACCAAAGACAGCATGGTAGAAGGAATGACAGAAAGGGAGTTCAGAATGTTCATGATTAAAATGATCAGAGAAGAGAATGATGTGACAAGAGAGCAGATTCAGGCTATGACTAATCAGCTAATAGAGCAATTGCAGGAAGCAAAATCATTTCACTAAAGAGATAGAAGTTCTGACAAAAAAACAAACAGAAATACTTGAAGGAATCAAGGAAATGAAGGAAACAATAAAACAAGTTAAAAACTCAATAGAAAGCATAATCAACAGAATAGATCACTTGGAAAACAGAACCTCAGACAATAAAGACAAAATATTTAATCTTGAAAACAAAGTCGAAGAAACAGAGAAGATGGATAGGAATTGTGAATGAAAACTCCAAGAAATATGGTACATCATGAAAAGACCAAATTTAAGAGTTATTGGGATTGAGGAAGGCACAGAGATTCAAACCAAGGGTATGAATAATCTGTTCAATGAAATAATATCAGAAAATTTCCCAAATATGGCAAATGAGATGGAAAATCAATTACAAGAGGCTTACAGGACACCAAACACACAGAATTACAACAGATCCACAAAAACGCACACTATAATGAAAATACCTAACATACAAAACAAAGATAGAATTTTAAAGGCGGCGAGAGAAAAGCATCAGATTACCTATGGGGGAAATCAATATAGATATCAGCAGATTTCTCAGCCCAGACCCTAAAAGCAAGAAGGGCCTGGAACAACATATTTCAAGCTCTGAAAGAAAACGGATGCCAACCAAGAATCTTATACCCAGCAAAACTTACCTTCAGATTTGATGATGAAATAAAACCCTTCCATGATAAACAAAAGCTTAAAGAATTCACAAAAAGAAAGCCTGCCCTACAGAACATTCTCAACAAAATATTTGAAGAGGAAGAATTGAAAAACAACAATCTCAGTCAACTTGGGGAGGAATTACCCTAAGGAAAGAGTCAATCAAAGGAGAAACAAAGTTAAGCTGAAAACCCCAAAAAAGCTAAAATGGCAGGAAACCCAAGTCATATCTCCATAATAACCCTGAATGTAAATGGCCTAAACTCATCAATTAAAAGACATAGACTGAGAGATTGGATTAAAAAGAAAGACCCAACAATATGCTGCATTCAAGAGACGCATCTCACAAAAAAACTAGCCCAAAGACTAAAAGTGAAATGTTGGGAAAAATCATACCATGCATATGGACTGAGTACAAAAGTAGAAGTTTCCATCCTCATTTCAGTTAAAGCAGACTTCAAGTCAAAGTTAGTCAGAAGGGATAAAGAAGGACATTTCATACTGCTTAAAGGAAGCATAAATCAGCAAGATATAAAAATCATACATATTTATGCACCAAACAATGGTGCATCCATATCTGTCAATCAGATCCTTCTCAATTTCAGGAATAAAATAGACCAAAACACAATAATACTGGGTGACTTTAACACTCCCCTCTCACCCTTGGGCAGATCTTCCAAGTAAAAATTGCACAAAAAAACCATAGGACTCACTGACACAATCGCTAATTTGGACTTAACAGACATATACAGTATATTCCATCCATCAAAAAGCAAATACACTTTCTTCTCAGCAGCTCATGGGTCCTTCTCTAAAATAGAGCATATGTTATGCCTCAAGGCTACTCTTAGCAAATACAAAAACATAGAGATACTCCCTTGTATACTCTCAGATCATAATGGAATGAAATTAGATATCAATGATAAAGTGAAAAACAGAAACTACTCCAAGAACTGGAGATTAAATAATATGCTATTGAATGATGCATGGATAACAGAAGACATTAGGGGGGAAATTAAAAGATTCTTAGTGGTCAATGAGAACAAAGGTACAACATATTAAAATCTCTGGGATACTATGAAAGCAGTGCTAAGGGGAAAATTCATTGCATGGAGTGCATTTAATAAAAGAATGAGAAGTCAACAAATCAATGAGCTCACACTACAGTTGAAAGCCCTAGAAAAAGAGGAACAGATCATCACCAAAAGTAGCAGAAGATAGGAAATAATCAAAATTAGAGCTGAAATCAATGAAATTGAAACAAAAGAAACATTTCAAAAAATTGACGAAACAAAAATTGGGTTCTTTGAGAAAATAAAAAAAATTGATAAACCCTTAGCCACGCTAATGAAGAGAAGGAGAGAGAAACTCCAAATAACTAAACTTCGTGATAGAAATGGAAATATTACAACAGACAAAATTGAAATACCAAACAAAATGAGAAGCTACTTTGAAAATTTATACTCCAACAAAATAGAAAACCTGGAAGACATCAACAGGTTCCTAGAGGCATATGAGCCACCCAAACTGAATCTGGAGGACATACACAACTTAAATAGATCAATTTCAAGCAATGAAATAGAAGAAGTCATCAAAAGCCTACCAACAAAGAAAAGTCCAGGAACAGATGGATTCACAGCCAAGCTCTACAAGACCTTCAAAGAAGAGCTCATTCCAATACTCCTCAAAGTTTTTCATGAAATAGAGGAGGAGGGAACCCTTCCGAACTAATTCTATGAAGCTAATATCACCCTGGTACCAAAACCAGAGAAGGACAGGTCAAGAAAAGAAAATTTCAGACCCATTTCTCTAGTGAACATAGATGCAAAAATACTTAACACAATTTTGGCGAATCGCATACAAAAGCATATTAAAAAGATAGTGTACCATGATCAAGTGGGTTTCATCCCAGAGCTGCAAGGTTGGTTCAACATCTGGAAATCAGTAAATGTAATTCACCACATCAACAGACTTAAAGTCAAGAACCACAAGATTATTTCAATAGATGCAGAGAAAGCATTTGATAAAATAAAGCACCCATTCATGCTCAAAACACTAGAAAAAATAGGGATAGTGGGGTCATTCTTTAACATTGGAAAGGCTATCTATGGTAAGCACAGCTAACATCATTCTAAAGTGAGAAAACCTGAAAGCTTCCTGAGAAGTGGAACAAGGCAGGGATGCCCTCTTTCCCCACTACTATTCAACATTATTCTTGAAACTCTAGCCAGAGCAATTAGACAGACCACAGAAATTAGAGGAATACAAATAGGAAAAGAAGAGCTCAAACTATCCCTATTTGCTGATGACATAATTCTCTATTTAGAAGACCCTAAGAATTCCACCAGAAAACTTCTGGAACTCATAAATGAATTCAGCAAAGTAGCAGGACATAAAATTAATGCTCTTCAATCTAATCGATTTTTATTCATATGTGATGCATCCTCTGAGAAAGAAATTAGGGAAACTACCACATTCACAATAACCTCAAAAAAAATAAAATAAAATACTTGGGAGTCAATCTAACAAAAGAAATGAAAGACCTCTACAATGAGAACTACAGAACACTAAAGAAAGAAGTTAAAGGGAATCTGAGAAGAGGGAAAGATCTCCCATGTTCTTGAGTAGGCAGAATTTATATTGTCAAAATGGCTATACTTCCAGTGCTATACAAATTCAATGCAATTCCAATTATAATCCCAATGAGGGACCTCGTAGAAATAGAGCAAGCAATCATGAAATTCATTTGGAGGAATAAGAGAACCAGAATTGATAAAGCAATCCTTAGCAAGAAGAGTGAAGCAAGGAGTATCACAACGAAAGACATTCAACTATACTACAGGGAATAGTAACGAAAACAGCATGGTATTGGCACCAAAATAGTCAGGTAGATTAATGGTACAGAATAGAGGACACAGAGACAAACCCACATAAATACAGGTATCTCATACTTGACAAAGGGCCAAAAGCATACAGTGAAGAAAAGACAGACTCTTCAACAAATGGCGCTGAGAAAATTGGAAATCTATATGCAGCAAAATGAAACTAAACCAATATCTCTCACCCGGTACAAAACTCAACTCAAAGTGGATCAAGGACCTAGAAATTATACCAGAGACTCTGCACCTAATAGAAGAGGAAATAGGTCCAAATCTTCATCAAGTTAGCCTAGGATCAGATTTCCTTAACATGACTCCCAAAGCACAAGAAATAAAAGCTGGAATCAATGATTGGGATAGCTCAAACTAAAATGCTTTTTCTCAGCAAAGGAAACAATCAACAATGTGAAGAGAGAGCCTTCAGAGTGGGAGAAAATCTTTGCCACACACACTTCAGATAGAGCACTAATCTCCAGAATCTACAAAGTACACAAAAATCTTTA